>JAPMLY010001312.1:0-10000 GCA_026401115.1 Tetraselmis chui
CCATCGAAGGAAGCCCTTCTTTGTAAACCATTGAGAATGCCTTAACTATAATACACAGTATGCCAAACGGACACTGCGTGGTCCAGGATTCTGACAAGCCTAAAAAACGAAAAGCACACAAACCCTGCACATTTTCCATATTTTTGTATTTCTTGCCGCCGACATACTTCACTGAAGTCAATACACAAAGTGCGAATTCATAAACATCGAAAATATGTCCCAGACAGAAAGACAGAGACATATTGACATATTCAAATGGGAAAGGATAGAGCTGCACTACGCGAAATGGCGTTAACGGCTATTCTAAGAGTGTCAGCGGCGCACTGGCTGCGGTTTGCGGCCGAGCAGTGGCAGTCGAACCAGGTCGTTAGTGACATTATGAGAGCAAAGCGCAGCGGGCGCACAGCCCCGCGGGCCGACCTTCTGTCCTGCCCGCACGGTGCGATGCGCACCGCCACCCCCGCCATCTCCCCCGCCACGCCCTCCAACTGCCGCCGCTTCGCCGTCAGCTGCGCCCCCAGTAGCCCCGCCGCCGTCGGCACCTCGACCTGCCGCGCCCAAAACAACAGGCAATCACGAAAAGCAATGCCAACAAATGGAATGCCGCTTGAAAGTTCTGACACTGAACAGAGTGTCACACACAACTGCGATGGGAAATTGTAAATAAATCAAACTCTCACACCAAACGTTTTGGTTTTGTGTGGTCAAATTGGCAACGTTATGTTTTCAGACATCTCTGCGTCCATGCTGCCCTTCCCTTAACCCAAACCCAAGGCAGCGTCGCCCCCGCGGCGTTCACGACGCAGCGCTATTCACTGACTCGCGCAGGAAACGACAAAAAATGTGGACTGACTAAAAATGTGACTTATAGGCTAAAATCAAAGGAAAGAGATGGAAAGTGAGTGTCTGCGCGCATTGTGTGACGCTTACCCTTGCGAGCCAGTAAGTCTAATTCACTCATTTATTCATTCATATGTAAGAGGTGTCTGTGCACATGTGAACTTTCATGTCATTTTAAACATTATTCAAATTCAATTCAAATACCCACACATTCGCCACGACTTCATCTCCAACATTAAACCCTTCACCCATTGCGTGGTTAGGGTTTAAACCCTAAAGTCCTAAAATTGATGCAAACCCTAAAATTCGGGAGGGGGGAGGTGACACACGGTGGGCGCACAACATTCCGCACCGCATCACTCCCCCCCTCCACCCCTTCCACCCCCTCCCCGCCTGACTCAGACTCTGGCGGACCGCCGGCCGGTGCCGAGCGCGGCGCTTCCTCCGCAACTGTCGTCGCCCCCGCCACCTCCGCGGCCGCGGCCGCCCTCCCCCCGCACCCCCTCCCTCTTCCCCTCCCCCTCCCCCTGCCCTCGCCCAAACCCTTCACTCTGCGCTCCATCGCCTGCGCCTCCTTTTGCAGCGGCACAAACGCTTCCCTGTGCAGCGCCTGCACCGCAGCCACAACGCAGGGTTAGGTTTACCCTAAATATATACCCTAAAAGACAAAGCCTAATGTAGGGATACACTCAATTCTAGGTCAATCGTCGCTATTCAAATTAAAAGCATTTGACGACTTTTGCCAACAATGGAATTAAATTGTCAATGGAAATGACTGCTTTGTCAATGCATTTGGAATTAATTACAATAAATGTGTTGTAACGTGCGATTCAAAGCCAAATTCACCAAACGCGCCGATTTTTGAAAAATAAACGAATGCATCGAGGAAGGCCGAGCCTCAAAGGGTGTGACGTTTTTCAAAGGAGCGACTCGGCGGGTGGCGGGATGAAAAACACAGAGATGAAGGCGAGCGATGCAACAATACGAACGAAATGAAAAGAAAACATTTAACAATAAACAGATTAAATTCAATTGGGGACACTGCTACACCCTCCATGTCACAATTAATTGCCCACCCACCGCACCCGATACTCGAGGTTGCTGTCCTCCATGTGCGCGCGCACTCTGTTGCTGCCCGCGACCATGTTACACAGCGTGCACAACAGCTGCGTCCGCTGCCCTGTCGTTCATTCATTCACAGAACCAATTAAATGTGGGCGTCAGTCACAGCGCAGCGCATCAGGCGAAGTAATGATGCCAACTTTATAATGCCGACGCCACAAAGAAATGCGTCGCTGCAAACTAATCATCAGAATGTATGTGAATTTAAGATAATTAGCTCAATAATACTTTAAATACACATTTTCCTCTCGTTTGAAATACGCACACACAAAGTTCGCAAACATAGTATGCAATTTTTAAGCGGCTGAAAAATGAATAGTGTCCCCTCAGTGCGTACAAAAGCGTGAAAAATAGTGGAACGCCCTCCGCCGCCCACTCTGACGCTGTCCTGTCCAAAACCACTTTTCGGCTATTCTCGAACAATCAAGCAGCGATGGATAAACAATTAGAGCCCTTTGAAGGCTACAACACTGACACCGCTATTACTATGCCCCTCCCTCTGCGAACGCCGGAAACAACGGTCAGTGTATTGGAAAATTTAAACACTTTTTCCTGCTAACTGAATCTGTTTGGTTCGGAACACATAACAACAGAAACTCGAAACACACTCATCAAAGCTTCATGCGGCTTCTTCGCGTTCAGCACACACACCTCTGCCATAACTCCACAATACACACCGCAACCAAATAATGGAAAATGTGAGCATTTTGGGGGGAGAGGGGGCAGTACGAAGCGTCAGCTGGTCGTATTCTGTGTCCCGCAGAGCCTTAGCCAGCGCCCACGCCTCCTCCGTGAGACCATTGTAGCTGGCAAACAGACGCATCTCCCCCTCTCCCCCCTCCTCTTCCCCCTTATCCTCTCCCTTCTCCCCCACCTCCCCCTTCCCCTGCGCGCTGCAGCAGGCGGGGCAAAACCACTCCGCGGTCGGCACCTCCAGCAGCGGCGGGTCGAGGCAGAAGGTGTGCCACTCGGCATCGCAGCCGTCGCAGAGGAGCAGCCGAGTGTTGTCGTCATCCTTCCGTTTCAAAAAACAGAATTGTCAATGCCAATAAATCAATTTCCAATTTATACTATGTTCTTGAACGACTTTTCAAAATGTAAATCGGGAGAGTTAGAATGATGTTGTGTATCTTTGAACACTCGCGCGCTGGGAACGTGTCATTTCCGCTCTCTCACGCGAGTCCGCACCGATGTGGTTCAAAAGGCATTTGTAGTGCGGAACACTTCAATAATATATACGACAATCACAGTAACGGGATGACTCTCAAAGTTGCCACCGTGTGCACCATTTCCCATTGAGCAGTCTTCAACAAATAACATTTAACACGTCTTGACATAATTGTGTTTTTGAAAAGACAACCATGCAGTGCCGTTGGAGCAGCAGCATCAGCAGCATCGCACCTGCCAACAGAATTGGCAGCCAGCAAGCTTCCATTCGCCGTTGCCCTCATTTCCGTCGCCTGACAAATGCACCACAAAAAATATATAACAACACACACGCATAGGCCTCAGGTACACACACACGCACACACACACACACACGTGACAAATAAAATTATCAAACGCACTTATCATCCGTGCAAACATGCGCGTGTGGGTACGTATGTGTGTGGGTGCGTTTGTGTGTGGGAGGTAGATACAGACGGCTCATTTTCAGTCGTATGAGTGTAATGTGCTCAATGTGGATACGGACACAATAATTCGAAAAATACCCACAAAAATTTACTAAGAAAACAACTAATCCAAAAGAGGCGCAATGTATGTGTGTTTCGAAGACTGACTGTGGCATGTCGACATTTAAATGGATGAGTGTTATAACGGCGAGCATATGCGGGAATAAAACGCAAACAGAAGCAGTCAGAAAGGAAACTCAAGCTCAAACCAGTGAAAGCAATTTCCCTCAAACTATCTATACATTTGGGCAGACGCGTGCAAAAAAGGATCATCTCAGAAACACGGTCAGAAATTTCAGAAAATTGCCGAAGTTGACGAAAGGAAAGTAGGTTGAAATTCGAATAGGAGCGTGAGAGGGTTATATTAGGGTTTGTGGCGCGAGTGAGCACCTTCCGCGCGCGTTGACCCCTCCAGGCCGTCACCGTCGCATCGCCGCCCGAGTAGCGCGTCAGAGGAGACCTTCGTCCCCATCGCGGCCAACATCGCGGTTCTCATGCCCGCGGCGCTCAGCGGCAGAGTGAACCCGCCAACGCCGCCCTTCACCGCGTCGTGCCACATTTCCGAGAGCGCAGCAAGATCCGCGCTCAGCGCCTCCAAGACCTTCGGGCGGACGGGCAGCAGGCGAGAAATGGCAGAGCGACAGAAAAGGTCAGAGGAGTTGTGTCAACCCTTAATGACCAAAAACCTAAAATGTTACACGGTCTGCATGCATTTTGGTAAAGTCAGTGTTTCTACGGAGTGCAATGTTTGCTGACGGTAGGGGTCAGAGTTTATATGTGGGTGAGTGAGTGGGTGTGTGTGGCAGGAAAGAGCAAACTTGTGTGTGGAAACTGTCCGTGAATGGGAGTGCGTCTGCGAGTGGTAGGGGTTTGTGTGCAGTGTATGAGGGTGCATGCGTGCATATAGGTGTGTATGTGAGCGACTACACCTAGGCGTGTCTCTGTTTGTAGTCGTGGTGATGGAGGGGACGCAACTTACGTGTGAGGACATGTGCGTGTTTGTGAGTGTACCTGAGCCTGCGTTTCTGTGATTGCATGCGCGCAGGTGTCTCTCTGTATAAGCGAGTGTGTATGTGTGTGTGTGTGTGTGTGTGTGTGTTTGTATGTGTGTTAGTGTGTGTGTGTAAGCGGGAGTGCCCTTGACTGAGATGCAAGTGTGGGGAGGCTGCAGGGCGGTGGCTGACCTGTTGCGGGTCGGTGCCGTAGGCGCCCTCGTCCAAGCGCTGGCACAGGACGCGCGGCGATAGCGGACGGGACGCTCCCGCCGCCAGCGCGCCCGCAAGGCTCGCATGCGCCAGCACCTCACACGGTCTCGCCGCTCTAAATAACAGCGCGAGCAGTGGGCGCAACTCCCGTCGCGCTCGCGACACAGCCTAACGTGCATCAGGGCGATTTATGTCAGGCGCGGCAGTGAGGCGCTCCAATGATTGCACCGTTGGCACAGGGAAGGCACACACCAATGACAATATTTGGAACACACGTGACCAGAGCTTCATTCACCCCATATAATACGATCAAAAAGGACAACTGAGGTCAGGATTATTGTCTGTGCGCAATGCATCGTTCCCCGCTGCTAGGTTTCTCCTGCACACACTTGCATTCCTGTCTCCCTGCACATGTACGGACTGCATTTGCTCTCCCTGAGTTAACTGAAGTCGCACCCGCTTCGCTGTACCCTATCGACATGCATCGCCTTGCATCGCTGTGTTCGGTATTATTATATTCAAGATTTATGTCGTCGATTGCCTGATTGATTGGGAGAGCAGTGGGTCTGAGTGCCTCCCTCCCTTTATCCGTTCCCCCGTTGAGCACCGCCTTCGTCCGCACATCTCACGGTCGTCCGTTGTTTTCATTTCCTTCTTGCGTGTATCCCATTCAAAATTTGCCTTTGGATTGACTTCATTTTGTAAGGGGGGATAGGCCACGGGACCAAGGAGTGCTCTGAAACGACGCTGCTGACCATTTGCCCTCAATTTGCGCAATTTTCAGTTTCATTTGCGCATTACTCGCGAAACACACGCACCACATTCCTAAGCAACTCCGCTTCGTTTGCTCAACTTTGTTGTGTGCATCTATTTACTTTCCCATATGCCCAACCCAGCATGTGAAATGGAATGACAATAACCGCATACAACAGAAAGGTATGATTGTTCTCAACTTGAGATGAGCGCACCTTCCAAAACCAAAACAGGTCAAAGGCAATATCACGTTCCATTCTATTTGTTTCCCAATTTCATACTCGCCGCCAGTTTTACCGTCATTTTCTGACCTGTCAGCTCAATACTTGCTGCTCACATAAGCAATTGTCCAACCGAAAGGGGCGCACCTCTTCCAGCCGCTCCTCCCCGCCCCCACCCTGCCGCCCCTCCCCTTCCTCACTCGCCGCCGTCAACAGCTCCTCTGCCTCCCCGAGCGCCCTCGCATCCTGACGCGCCCGATAAGCCTGCGCAAACCATCCCTTTGCTCAGAACAGTCATGCACACAACGGAGAAAGCAACAGCCCGCGGGGGTGCTCTCCATAGACAAAAGAAGGATACCACATGCGAAGGCGCACGCACACACCGCGACAGCAATTCAGTAAATCGTAAACACACGCGCTCATGCAGAGCAACCCACCCTCACGCACGAGACAATGACCGTGAAGGTCGCCACATTAGTCCAAAACAATCAATTCGCCAACCCTCCGAATCAATATTTAGCTGTATTTTAGTATATTTTATTATATTGAACAATTTATTGTAAGCAAAACGGTGACTCTTCTTCATCGGTTTGTTTGCTCTCTACTGTCGTTAAATTCTTTGGTACAGGGCAGCGGTACCTGTACATTCTCAGGTACTGCGAAATGGTACGGGAGCGTTCTTCTTAAAGTACTGCGATGGGTAGTGATACGTACGTACCACAGCAATAATAATATTACTTCAAACACTTACTTGCAATATTTACATTCAAAATAAAAAATTGGATTACAAAAGAACAACATGAGCACGGACAGGGAGAAAGGGAGGGGAGCCAAAAGGGCAAGAGCGTATGCATTCAAAATTTAAGAGTCTTATTTTTTTTAATCTGACCAAAATTAGGCGTTCAGGTACAACCGCATGCTGCTCGGGCATAGAAATCACTTGACTCACTTCCACCCCACTCACACCGTCTCGTCCGCTCAACGCCGTACCTCCATCGCGGCGTCAGACTTTCCGTAGGGCCACATCGCGCCCAACACCGCCGCTTCCCTCAGCCGCCCCACTCCGCCCGCGCCCCGCACCTCCCCCGCCATCAGCTGCTGCACCACCAGCCGCCCGTCCAAATCGCCCACCGTGCTGCCCACCTGCCAAAGGGGGCGGACGCAAGGGAAACGGTCGGCGTTGCGGCGAGCCCCCAGAAAAGAGTGCATAAACACATTATAAAATGAAAATTGGCGAAATGAACTATAAAAACTCAAAAAATTGTAAAGAGAGGCGAGCGGCAATTCTGCCTGTCAGCAGTCGACACTGCAATGACGGGTGTGATACGGGATGGGAAGAGGGGAGGGGGAAAGGTGGGCACACTTGGGCGTGCCTCCATTTCCACACAACTCATTGGGCGAATACATTCACAATAGTTACCAAAAATCACACACGTATAAATTTAAATGCCACAACAAAATACATTCAAACTTTAGGGAACACGTGTGCCCGTCATTCATCAAACCCGCCACCTGCTCCACTCGCTGCGCTTGCACAACTGAATTCATAAAAATAAAGCAGCTTCTTAACGCTAAACCTGCGATCGCTCATTATCGCTGCGCCGCGTCGACTGTGACAGGCATCGACAGAAGATTGGGACGAGCCGTTGAGAGACGTCTGCGTCTTTAGTTGATGCGCGCTGTTGGGTTTCGGCGGGTGGGGGGGGGGAGGGGGGAATGAGGCATCACCAGCAGTTGTTTGGTGGGCGCTCCGGGGCGAGAGGGGAGGAAGAGGCCCATCGACTGAACCTCCCGCGACGCCACACTCCCCGCCACCGACAACGAAAGGTAGCGCCGCGCCACCTCAGGCCACGACTCCCGCGTCGCCGGGACCGCCACGCCATGGCGCGACAGCATGCGCACCACCTGCGCCTCCTGCGAGCCCGGCATCCCCGCCTTCTCCTGTCCCAGCGATTATCAAGTTAAGAGGGAAAAATGCAAAAAAGCACAATCGCCTTCAAATTTTCAAAATCGACCGCGCAGTGCATTGAAAAGAAAAAAGGTTTTAATTTTTAGGGTAGAGTAATTATTTTCATGTCGCACGTGAGCATGATACTCGTTTCGAAGGGTTTCTTCGTCAAGGTGACGAGTATAGGAACCAAACTGAAAACCTCTATTCGGGGAGGGCCACCGCTTTAGTTGGGTTAAAGACGCGGGCAGTAGAACAACAAGAAGCATTTCCATGTTTTTATTTGCGATGGGGTGAGGGAGGGAGGGAGGGAGGCAATGGACAGTTACGTAGGTTAATATCTAGGTTTATAAGGGCCAGAAAGCCATGTTCATGTCGCACGTGAGCGTGACAACGATACTGAGAGATATATCCGCCAAAGTCGCAAGTGCAACAACCCAAATGTGTGCCGTTCATTAGGTTGACCACCTCTTCAGTCAGGTTTGAGTAGTGGCACAGAGGAGGAGCAGCTATTTCTATGTCCTTTGTAATCGCGAGAAGAATGAGGGAGGGTGCGCATAAGGGGAGTTGAAGGGGGGAGGAAGGGAGGGAGGGAGGGCACCGTTGGGGGCGCGACGGCGGCCCACACCGTCCTCACGAGGCGAGGCAGCGCCCGGTCCAGCGCCTCCCCCGTCAGCACGTCAAGCAGGCCGCAATGCAGGTCGGCGATCAGTCTGCCGTGTGGCGCAGTCGTGGGTAGCCTCAGCGCCGCCGCTAGCTGCGGGAGGGAGGGCGGTGAGGCGAGGCCGGGCAGCGCCAGAGGGGTCCAGAAGCGACGGAGGAAGACGGTCGCCTCGATCACCTCGCCCGCGCTCTCCGCCTCCATTCCTTCCAGCGCCGGGATGGCCAGCGGCGGCGGGAGAGCCTGCGCCGCGCTCGCCAGCTGCTCGTCCTGTTGCAGAGGGGGGGGGGGAGGGGGGTGAATGAATGAGGGGTGAGTTTAAGGACTTTACGGGGTTACAGGACGAGCAGGGGCGAGTGTTGATGTGTTGCGTATAAAGATACAAATATCTTTAATAAATGTAATTGGGGGGCGCAAAGGGGCAGTGTGGGGGTGGGCTGAGAGTGCGAGGGTATGTGGTGGATTGGAAAAGGTGTTGTGTCTTTTGACGGCAAAAGCTTTAAGGTTCTATCACGGATGGGCACGAAGGGCAGCGAACGGAGTTGTGAGAGGGGTGTGATGCAGGAAAATAAGGTTTGTTAGGGAATGATGGACTGCTAAAATGAAAGGGTTACACACCCATTGACATTGCTTTATGGAAAAGGGCTTCGGGTCCTCGGAATTTATTGAGAAGCAAAGAAGGGATGTAAATGTGTGTGTGTGTGTGTGTGTGTGTGTGTATGTGTGTGTGTTAAAATGTTTGGGGTGACTAGGGTATGCGGTAGGTTGTAAGAAGGTGGCTGAGTTTGATGTTCGGACGAGAGATTTAATACTCTAGCAGAAGGGGTGCAAAGGAGAGCAAGAGGGCCTGTGTGAAGGTGGAATTGGGTACATAGGGTATGCTGGAGTATGTGATGGATGGAATAGGGTTTGCTAGGACTTGGTGTGTCGATTGGATAAACGGCGACATAGGTGTTCAGCACAAAGGGGCGCGAAGGGGATGAAGAGGCGCTGTGGGAGGGTGTGTTTTGGGTGAATAGGGAAAATAGTGGATATGAAAAGGATTGATAGGGCTTGAATGCATGAATGGACGGAGTTGCGAGTTTTAGCACAAAGGGAATGTGAGACAGAACTGGCCCGTATGCCTCTCTTTTTCTCTTTCGTTTCTGTTCACTCTATATTTGTGAGGCGAGTTCGACATGTCAACTAAGCCTACGCAGCTCCATTGTGCGAACACATTGCTCATCAAGAGTGCTTGCATTTGCTCACCTCAGGTCCGCCGAGTCGTATCGCGCGCAGAGCAGCCTCGCGCTTGGCCTCCTCAGCCTCCTCGTCAATCTGAAAAATACAACAGCCACGGGAGGGGGAGGGCGCCCTTGTCAATATTTGCTCTCTGGGTCAACAACGTTCCGCACCACGACAGCTCCATGAACAGCACGGGTTAAAAGTGTTATATATATTCGTGTATTAGATTCAAACTGATTCCAAGCTTTAACACTTTGCCACCAAAACGACAAAAGCTATTTGAAAGAACAAACTGCAACCTGCACGTCCACAATTTAGGATCCTGAGTGTTTGGTTACGCTGCTGTCACCACC
>JAPMLY010001312.1:12500-62500 GCA_026401115.1 Tetraselmis chui
TCAGCTCAGACACACACACACACACACACACACACACACACACACACACACACACACACACACACACACACACACACACACATCCAAGCAAGCGCGAGTCAAGATACACACACACACACACACACACACACACAGGCGAACATACACACACACACACACACACACACACACACACACACACACACACACACACACACACACACACACACAAAAAACACACACCCACAGAACCAACCACACCTTCAGCAAGGCAGACATCGGTGTCACGAACAACAACGCACCTTCTCACTTCCACATGTCCTTCCATCCGGTTCTGACGGTACTGTCTCGGCAGCAGCAGGCACAGTGTCGCAGTGCCTCTGTCGCTTTGAGGGCGTCACGCGTGCCGCTCTGTCCCGAATGTGTCGGCGATGGGTCCGGGGCGGAGGGGAGCTGGCCTCCGGCAGCAGCCCCAACATCTCGCCCACCCCCTCCGCAACGCTGCGCCGCGTAGTGGCGCTCTTCATCGCGACCTGAAGCTCCTTCCCAGCCTGCTTCGCTGCAGACTGTACCACAGGACGTTGAAACAGCCCATCCTTCAGCCACGATAAAACGCAATACCGCGGAGAGGAATATATGGTGCGGTGGCGTGGTTATTGGGTGGAGCTGGATAGGATGCCGCTGGGTTGGCTTTGCTCTGATGTGCTGATTAACTTTCAGGTGCATTGCGTTGTCTGTTCTCATTAAATCTGTATCAACTATATGCATTTTCCGTCATTTTTCATATACTGAACTTTTTTCAACCATACTTTTACAATCCGAGTGTACCAAAATCCGCGTGCTATGGCTTCTCCAATCCGTTCCTGTGTAACACTCCTCTCTTCATACCCAACTCGCCCTTCCTCGCTTTCGTCCCACCCCTCCCGAGCGCCACTAGAAGGCTTTCGCATAGTTTACCTTTTCTTCTCGCAAAGCTAAACAACAACCCAGTCCCGTCCGTTTAACTTCTCGACACGGCAGCCAGGCCCCTAAACCCGTTCATCTCCAACCATAAACTCCACGCCCTTCGTGACTCGAACCCCACCAACCAGCACCTCACATTACGTTTTTATCCATCGAGTCCTGAACCTCCGCTGCCACGCATCTATTCAATCAATTCAAATTCTTTTCTTCCTTTTTTTCTCAAACCGCTTTGCCGATATGGGTCATGACCCTCCCTCGTCACTTTTACCTTCGCCTCCATCCAGCGCGAATGACCTCTGACAATGGTTTAGCTTGTAAAGCCCTGACATTCAAAGCTCCATTTTCACGTGCTTCTCCCTTGCTCAGTCAAACGGCAGTTACTCCCCCTTACCCTTTGCGCGGTGATCCTCCGTGCAGCCTCCTTGTCCAGCCGCGCAGCCTCCTCCTCACGCCCGCCGCGCTGCTCCACAAACTCGTAGGACTTGATTCTGTTGCCAGTGCGACAGCGACGGCACAAATCGGCGGAATGCGTAATCACAGAACAAAACTAATTGAAGTGCGATGAGATGTCATGTTTGGGAGAAGAACTAAACGTAACATTAGGAGAAGAAAGTAGGTGGCGAGAGGTGTTGTGAGAGCGAGAGGGGTGGGTTGGAGGGTGGAGAAGATAGGAGTGAGGAAATGTGGGTAGGGTAAGATAAGAAAGAGAAGATAGAAAACTGAAGTGGAAATAATTGTGTGGAAGGGGAGGGAAGGGAAGGGAAGGGAAGGGAAGGGAAGGGAAGGGAAGGGAAGGGAAGGGAAGGGAAGGGAAGGGAAGGGAAGGGAAGGGAAGGGAAGGGAAGGGAAGGAAGGGAAGGGAAGGGAAGGGAAGGGAAGGGAAGGGAAGGGAAGGGAAGGGAAGGGAAGGGAAGGGAAGGGAAGGGAAGGGAAGGGAAGGGAAGGGAAGGGAAGGGAAGGGAAGGGAAGGGAAGGGAAGGGAAGGGAAGGGAAGGGAAGGGAAGGGAAGGGAAGGGAAGGGAAGGGAAGGGAAGGGAAGGGAAGGGAAGGGAAGGGAAGGGAAGGGAAGGGAAGGGAAGGAAGGGAAGAAGGGAAGGGAAGGGAAGGGAAGGGAAGGGAAGGGAAGGGAAGGGAAGGGAAGGAAGGGAAGGGAAGGGAAGGGAAGGGAAGGGAAGGGAAGGGAAGGAAGGGAAGGGAAGGGAAGGGAAGGGAAGGGAAGGGAAGGGAAGGGAAGGGAAGGGAAGGGAAGGGAAGGGAAGGGAAGGGAAGGGAAGGGAAGGGAAGGGAAGGGAAGGGAAGGGAAGGGAAGGGAAGGGAAGGGAAGGGAAGGGAAGGGGTAGTGGTGCCCAGATGACACAGCAACGAAGTGAGCGGTCCACACTGTGCACTGCACACGTACCCCTCCACACCAGACAGCCCCTCAATGCCGAGGAGGGTCTGCAAGTCTGCGAATCCAAACTTTTGGGCCCCCCATACTCCCGCCAGTGGAGCCCCGTCCGCGAGTGAGACCAGCGCCTCCGACAGTCGAGGGCTGTCATCAACCCGCGCGCCCCTCCCTGTCTCACCCGCAAAAAACATCAAACACACACACACACACACACACACAACACACACATACACACACACAACACACACACACACACACACACACACACACACACACACACACACACACACACACACACACACACGCACAGCTTAGCCCACTCAGCTCAGTTTACCCGAAACTGCCGCAGGTACTAAAAAATCAGTACCTGGGTACATATTCGCTGCGGCCTGTGGGTCAACAACCGACATCGAAGCGCACTGCTGCAGCTGCCCCACTGCCTCCCAAGCCTCCTCCATGCTGTCTCCCTCAGCCAGCAGGCTGCACCACGCCGCCGTTCGTGGCACCAGAGGGCGTAAGCTTTGCTTTGCTCAAAAAATCACACAAGTGGCTCGTGCGAAAAAAATACAAATAAAAAGAAAAGAAAATATGTTTGCATAGTTGATTGCTGAAAAATGAGGAGCGGTGGCGTACATGGCTCCAGAGGAGAGATCCGTCTCGGAGTCAGCGAGGACGAGGGAGACCCGAAAGAGGGGCGCCTCCCCGCCGTCCGCGATTTCGCTCACAAACTGGCCGCCGGAGGGGTGATCGCTGGGCCAAATGGAGCGGAAGCCGGTGGGGTATATCCGCCGTCGGCTGCTGTAGCCGCCCCTCGTGTCCAGCACCCCAAAGCTACACACAGACGAGCCGCCCATGTCAGCAGCAGCATCAGTAGCAGGAGGAGTCAGCGCACGGGGCATGCAAGCGTCGCCACAACATGTTCTTTATCGACTATTACGCTATCACGTTTTTTGTAGAATGCTAAATCACAATGTTTCAGCTTTTTTTACGAACTCCAGTTGCTGCTTTATCTTTTTCCTCGATTTCATCATTTCACGTATTTGTGTCGTATGAGTTGTGTGCTCTGTGTTTTTCGCTGCGTTTGGGTTTGACACTTCACATGTGTCCATCTTTATCGCTCGGATAGAATATGGGGGTGACGCCTGTGCATTTGTTGCTGTTGGGTGTGTTGAGCGGGGTGAGCACCTGTCCACGACGATACCGTCGTCCAACAGCAGCGGCAGGTCCAGCTGCGCTGCACCCTCGCGCGCGTTCGCCGCATACTCCTCGCGTCCCTTCTTTGCATCCAGTGCCCCCAACGCCCGCGCCACCTCCAACCGGCTGCGCAGCTTATCGCCACTCGGAGACACGTATAGGTAGATCTGCGGCAGTGCCACACACGAGGGCGACAAGAGAGGGTTCGGTAAGCCTCCGTTGTGCCACCTTTAGGGTGCCACCTCCGAACCTCCTTTACCTCGGAGACTGTTGCCAGTGCGGGAGCGCCTTTTTGTTGAGCAGCAAACGGAGAGTGAGACTAAGAGGGTAAAGGAGGGCGGGGGTGCAGGTTTTCGATGGACTTTCACTTTATCACCACTAACAAATGTGCAGTTAAGTAAAAAATAGCAATATCTGTTCTGCCTGTGAACCTTGGAGAGAGCGGTCCCACTCCTCACTGCACCCACACCTCCAAAACGATTGATAATACGCACTGTTGGCATTGTGGCGGGTCTTCAAGTCCAGTGATTTACTCTTTGCGTAGTGATACTACTTTGGCATGTATATTCATACTGACTGCCTAAGACGATTGAAAACTTTGCAGCGACCGCATAGATACGGATCCTTCAAAAAGGGACAAAAGGCTAGTAATGGCTTTGGCGGCATTCAGCACCAGTAAAGCTGATACACATGGACGTCATTAGCGACACAATCACACACGCACACACACACACACACACACACACACACACACATACACACACATATACACATACACACACACGCATATACGCACACAGATACACACACTTACACATGCATATCCGCACGTACACAAACACACACGTACACGCATACACACATACACAGATACACACATATATACACACCAACACACACGCGCATACACACACACGCTCGCACACGCACACACGCGCGCGCACACATGCACAAACGCATATACACATTCACACACATACACAAACGCATATACACATTCACACACATACACAAACACACACACGCACACACACACACACACATACACACGCACATCTGCGCACAGATACACACACACACGCACCAACACACACGCGCATACACACATACGTTATACATACGCACAAACGCGCGCGATCACACACACACACACACGCACGCGCACACACACACACACACACACACATGCATATACACACACATACACATACGCACATATACACATACACACATCCGCACACGCACACACATACACACGCACATCCGCACGCAGATACACACACACACATACACGCACGCAAACACAAACACATACACGCACGCACATACATGCACATATACTCATATACACATATACACACGCGCATACACACACGCACGCACACACACGCACACATGCACACAGACACACACACACACACACACATACATGCATATACACACACTAACACACACATATACACATACACACACATCCGCACACGCACACACACACACGAATACACATACACGCACATACACACATATACCCATACACAAACGCGCATGCACACACGCATGCACACCGGCACACACACACACACACACACACGGGCACACACGCAGACACACACACTCGCGCGCGCAGACACATACGCTCTCTACCTCGCTAGAGGACTGATTGGCGGCGTGTTGTCATAAAATTTGTTCAGAAACATAAAAGATATTAGAAAATTACGGCCAGCGGACGTGTGTTATTCTATAGTCACGACCGGCGTTACAAACTTCAGAAACGGCCTCGTTGCAGTCGCTCTGTGGGAGTGTGGGTTGCATTATAGTTAAAATAAGTTGTTCCAAACGAACAGCAAACCGCCTTTAATGGGTTCATGTCATTTGCAGTATTGTGACTACGCTGTCGTCGGGTCTTCGCTTTTTGTCAAGGATGTATTGTGCTTCGCTAGTGCGACGCTGCTGTCACTCGTCCCCTCTTTTTCCAATAAACTCAATCTTTTCTCCCTTTCCGGCTCAGCCTCTTTTTACTTTTTGTAATCATTCTTTAGACAACAACGCTGGAGTGTTAGCTTTTATATATTTTGTAATCAAATACATATATATTCTATATTTGGCGACCAGCCTGAAATTGAGAAAAATAGCGGATGGTTACGCGGATAGTGGCAAATTTCAGTGAAGAACTATGACTTATATACTAAAAATAGCGGAATCTCGCGAATGTCGTATAAAACAGATTTGAGCGCGAGAGAAAAGAAGCAATGCAAATAAAGTACAGTGACATCAAACAGGGACACAGTGGGCGCTGCGCGCACCGGTCTCTTGTGTCGCCCGCCATCGCTGACGCCCGGGCGACTGCCAGAGCCCGTGACCTTCGCACTCCAGCCCTCCGGTAGCTTCACATCTGCATACAATTTCCGTGGATACCACTTAACCGGGTGGGTGCTGCGATGCGGGCAGTGGTGGATTACGCGGGTGGGTTTGGGTTCGGGTTCAGACAGGGTGACCCTGGCGAGAAAGGAGGGCGGCGCAGCACCGTGCTCTTTGTCGAGCCAGGTCCGCAGCCTCTCCAACAGCTGCTCTTCCTCCGTATCTTGCGAACCCTCCTCTGCCTTCTCCCTGGCGCTCCCCTCCCTCCTCTTGGGCGCCATCCCGGCAACCTGGCTGCCCGGGTTGCAGCTGCTTTGGCGGACAGCGACTAGAGTGTGTTCACCGTGCGATAAGCCGCATATGGCAGTAGAACGCGATGGACAGCAGGCACGGTGGGAGCGACAGGTTATTTATGAAGTGTTGTCTGTGAGCGGACAGTGTGCATGATGCACTCTTTGTTGCTGATCCTTGTTTTCTCATTGTTTTGACAACACAGCAATAATAAAGGTTTATTGCGATCATCAAGGTCATACTGCAAAGTACATAAGCTGATGTGATGGATGTCATCATAACACACAATTAATGATAAAACACCGCAATTCTAGCGTGTCAAAGACAAATCTATAGATATTGTGCCCTGATTGAGAGACCGTAAGCAACACGGGATGAATCGCGCGCATTGAATATATTCACATACAGAATTACATGCATGCTGTGATTTTATTGCTGCTTGTGGTCGGTTTTCTTCTGTATATAATGTCAGGAATTAATTGGGGTGAGAAAGTGTGGCAATTAAAACATTCGGTTTAGTTTTTTCTTTTCGCCTTTCACATGAGCACATACCCACCGAGCGAAAGTGTGTATTCAAAGGTAGGAAACTTGCATTGTGTATTGTATATCATCGATTTTGTTGTTGGATATTGATACGGCATAAAAAGATTGGCCCTCTTGAATATTGGCCACGCTAATAATATGAAAAACATACTGAAAATCATGGGAAGGGACCAAACCATTAGCCTACTCAATCCTAGCGGTGTAAATGCGGGACGATAAAAAGTTTAAATTATATCAAAAAGAAAAGTTAGTGGAGACCAGAAGTGGCCAAGGAAAAAAGGAAGGAGGGAAAAAAGTAGTTCTCCTGCGATGATAAAAAGTCGTCATCGTGATTGGATGGCGGGTGGAATCGTTCATGACATGCCACCGAATACTATACGTTGTCTCATGTTCGATTTGGGATTCATTGAGGAATAGCAAAGTAAATGCAATAAACGTAGGCAAGGTCCCCGGAAGCATAAAAACGCCCACACGATGAAGAGGATGTGGCCACGGCATTCTCGGAGATAGAAGAGGGCATAGAGAAACAAGCGCGACGAGCGAGAAAAGCCAAATTATACGACGTGCCACCAGAAAAAGCACGCATATACATTTTTACAACACGCATCATGGTGCCGCCGTACTGGCCATGCTCAACAGCAAAAAGGAGGTAGGACTCATGGATGTACTCAACCGAAGGCGTATCGACGCGGTCAAAGGTGTGTAAATCCGAATGCCAGGTGGGGATTTAACGCGGATGCGGGTTAATGATCAGAAGGTACTGAACTCATGTCTACCCGCACGGTGTGAGTTATTACATGGCATGAATGGGATGTGTAAGGGTCTTGAGAATGAACATTCGCGAAGAATGGACAATCTAATCTCGTAGAGCCTTCCACAAATCAGAAAAAGGTAATCCCAACTCGACGGGTGTTGCTCGGAACTGCGGCTCAAGCGGCTTGCCGGAATACCGTGGAAATTATATCGTTATGGATTTTTGAGCCCGTGAGTGGGCGCGTTCGACGCGCAACACAAAGACGCGTCCAATGGTACCTTCTTCAAACATTTTTTTGCTCATATGAGTAAGTTAGGACGCGCATTTGAATTGTGGCCGAACGCAGCTTGCCCTTGGGATCTACGGATTATCTTGGTTGTAGGTCTACATCCGTGATTCCATGCGTCTCCTCCATAGCGGTCTATCCAACACCTCCCCTCTCCGTCGCCAAATCATCAAATTTGAACGGCAATCGCGCCATCATTTGTATTGCGGCGCTTTGAGCCCATTTCTTCTTTTTTGTAAGCGACACGATGAGTGTTTGCTTGAACTAGCGGGTCGCACGGGTGCGGCCGCGAAAACGCCACGTACACAAGTAAGCCCGGTAATGCTAAAATCCGGTCCCCCTTATTTGTCGCCGCGAGCCTGATTGGGCGGCAAAGCTTTGCCCAATGTATCGGTTATTTCCGTTGGAGAGGAAATATCCAGCAATACTACGTTAGATTATGTTTGTTGTATGAAATCTAGTTTTATGTTTAACATAATTAAGTACCGGCTTTCCGGATACCGGCTTAGGGCGTTTGTCATCTACGTTGTAGCAAGATGGCTTTACGCCATGGAGTCCCCTTATCCACAATCTCCGTTTTTCCTGGAACAACGGTAATAACTATTTATCTAAGGGTACTGCAGTCAATGCCGTAAGTACCGCATTAAGTACGCTTTCTGAAAATATATTTTTGAAAGGCCTTCCCGGGCGTGTTTGACCATGCAAGTCTAGCTAGGTCTTCTTTGGACTCCTAACAATTCCCTATATAAGTCCTAGGTTGGTCGGAGTAGTGGCGGGGTTGTACGCCAACTCGAATCTACCATCACTGAGTGCCGATGCCGCCTTGACATGCTCGCTAGGTACGACCGTGAAGAGCGGCCTAAGGTCCCTCCATGACCATGTTTGCACATTTTGGATGTGTATACGCCCCAAAGGTGTGGTGACGGTTTAGCCGGAAGCGTGGGTCAAGGTTTTGCTCGTGCTCCATGATCGGGGTTTTGGGGCTGACGCGCGTATAGGCGAGAGGCAGTAACACTTCCACCCGGGTGGTAACGCCAACTACTTGGCCCAGAATCCGTAGGCGAGGTCTATAACTAGTCAGGAGCCTTAGTTGGCCGTTTTTGTGAGGGTAGAACAAGACTCCGATGGTAAAAGTTACCCGTGCGAGGAGGAACCCCCGACCGGATTGTACGACCGAACACAATTAAATGTCGCTCGGCTCGACTCGGCTCAATGGACCGCCACCGGCGACGACTGCAAGTTCGGCAGCCACAAAGGGGGTTAAAAACCCAAAATATGCACATATGAGGCTTCAAAAGCGCCTTGCTGCTTAAGTAGCTTTGTTGTAAGTAATTCCTAATGCAGATTAGTTACAGAGAGCTAATGTATGCTCTGATAGAAGTCCTTATGTACATGACATCATTTAGAGTGTCTGAGCGCGATATCACGAACTAGCGCACAGACAGCTGACAGCGACAGCTGAAGCACACACTCTTGTCTCGACACCAGCCGCCACCCAAGGCTGGTCGTGTAGCGTACCTGTAACCAGCACACCGCACGTTACAGTATCTTCCTTATCGAACCGTGCATCCCACGTTCAACAGGTTATGGAGCCCTCCACCTGAAGGTTACGCGAGACAACAGTGCCTTTCGACGTGCAACTTGGAAAAGCCAATTTTTTTTTTTTGAATAATCATACTTTCATCTGTACATTTATTTCCACCTTCTCAAATTCTGCACTCCGGAACAGTCCCGCTACCACCTACTCTACTCTACGCCACGACGACCTAGCCACCCACACAAGCGCACTCGCTTGTGCGGACAAGGTGCATACAGGTCCAAGCTGGAGTGGGGAAGGGGGGAGCATTGTGAGGGTGAACACTCATACACAGGGTGCAAGACAGCATCAGCCGTTCCGTAGAGCAGCGGACATATACACCTGCCTGTTCTTACCTCGGCTGTCATTGTGCCCCACACTGGGTGGAGGATACGAAAAAGGTGCATTGAGACACCCCGGGGCTACAGGCCGACGGGTCGGCGGGCATCAGGCCGTTTCTTTGTATACCGTCGTTAGGCACAGTTACCGCTAGTGGATTTTTCCACTGTCCGGTTGGGTACTCGACCCCTCTTACGATGGCGCCAAAATCAAAGCCGGCACCTACCGCATCGGCCGCCGACTCGGCTGCCGACTCCGGCACGTGCGACACTCCGTTGACCGACTCAGCCGGCGATAGCATTCGACTGGTGATGGAACATCTGCAGCTGCTCCACGCCAGAATGGACGACCAGGACCGGACGCAATCGGAACTTTTCCGTCGGAACGCACTGCGCGCTCACCCGGCACCTATCGACACGGCGCCGCCCCAACCTGTGGCCAACCAGTACCGGCATGCTAGCGATCCCGTGCCTGCTCCGGTACTCGAGTATCCACTCCACAGCAGCGTCAGTCGCAGGCCCACGATCGACCCGGAGTTCGTTGCAATGACAGCAGACTGGGCCACCAACTTCGACGGTGACTCTTTTTCCCGGTCTTTTCGCATGGACGCCCCGCTTATGCCGAGGACGGGTGATTTCAAAACCTGGAAGCGCGACTTTCTGTCGTTCCTTTCAATTAAGGGGGCTGCGCTGATCCCTCAACTGGCTCTTTCCTCCTCTGGCGTGCCTCTGAATCCAGTCGCTCAGCGGTTCGCGCACGCGATGCTCGTTCAGTGCTGCCGACAGAACAAAACAGCTGCACAAGCCATCGCGGGGGTCCCCGCGGGACGACTCGACTGCGGGACAGCCGCCTGGGAAGTGTTGTGCGAGAGACTGGACGCGCAGTCCATTTCACGCACGCTGTCGCTTCTGGACCGCATGATGGTTCGTCAGGCCTCTGGTCAATCAGTCTCTGCATACGTCCACGCTGTGAAGCAGTGCTTCGATGAGCTGAACGAGTGTCTGCAGCTGAAAGATGGTTTTGCAGCCATTCACCCCCACATCCTCGCTCTAGTCATGATTCGCGGTCTCTCAAACGTTGGGCAGTATGGCCAAGCCAAACAGAGTGTGATTAATGCTTTCGACACCGACTTCATTCTGTAAGCCGACAGAGTGATGGGGAGCATCATCCACCAGGCTCAAAATCTTGACGCATATGTCTCCAACAAGGGCGACACTGCTGATCCCGGAACTGCGGTCAATGCCTTCCTTGCGGATCGTAAACGGCAGGGTGGCCGTGGCAGTGGGGGATGGACTGCGGACAAAAAGAAGTCCAAGTTCGCGATGAAGTGCGGGGCCTGCGGAGACCCAAACCATGTCTGGTCGACATGCAAAGCGCCGGATGCTGATGTCCTCCGCTGGACACTAGCCAAGCGCAAGCAGATTGCCGAAAGATACGCCGACCAGCCTCCTCCCACTGCACACCTCAACGACCTTCCTGCTGCCGAAGCGTCTGAGGGACATGCTCCTGCTGAGGACGCACTGGAATACGACATGCAAGACGAATATGACGACACTGAGGTCAGTACATCCTTTGCCTCTGTTGCCTTCACGTCCGCTACATCTCGTGTTGCAGACCTGTCTGATTATTGGGTAGTTGACTCTGCCTGCTCCGTTAACTTGACGTCATTTCGGTCGGATTTTTCGGAATTTCATCCTTCTTCCCGCCGCAGCACAGTCGGTGGCGTCGGTGTCACGGTCCAGGGCGGTGGAAAAGTCCGCATCCCCATTTGCCTGACTTCCGGTAGAACAGTCTTTCGGCTCGCTCATGCCATGTACACCCATGCCTTGTCCTCTCGGTCAGCGCAACGTATCAGTCGTCTCCTGAGTGTCAGCTGGATGTAGCAACACTCAAGGTGTGCGTTTACTTTCCCTACAGACACTGACTCTGGCATTGTGCGTGTGACCACAGGAATGGGGATGCTAATCCCGTCGGGGAACGGACTGTACCTCCTCCCGAGGTCGCATGCCTGTGCGGGGATGTCATCGCCCACCCTAGACAGTCCTAGTCAGAAATCTGTCGCACTTGCTGCTGAGTGCGACGCTGCTTTATGGCACAGTAGAATGGGGCACTTGAACATGCAGAGCCTGCAAGCTCAGCATTCTCATAACACGGTGTTTGTACCTGTTATGCCTAGTTCTGTAAAAGATCTCACCTGTGAGTCTTGCAATCTGAACAAAGCCACGTCTGCGCCACAAAATCGCAAAGCATCTCAGAAACCAGCCGCCCCACTTCAACACATGTCGTGTGATCTGTGGGGTCCTGTCAGTGTCCCCTCCCCTTACGGCCTGAGGTATTGCCTGCTGGTCATCGACCATCACACTAACTTCATGTGGGTGAGGTTTCTGAGGTCTAAGGATGAGACGTGCGCGAACCTGGAGACCATCCTCCTGGACGCGCGGCATACTCATGCCCTTTATCACTCACACCTCCATGCATTTGCACCGTTTCTGAAATTTGACTCAGACTCGGTTTTCGAGGCCGCGAACACGCAGCTCATGTGCGCGAGATTGGGTTTCAGCAGGCAATTCTCGGCGCCCTATGCACATCACATGCTTGGGAAAGCAGAACGCCCGTGGCGCACTCTGCGTGACTGCGCGTCCTCAATGCTTCACGCCATGTCTGTGCCTAACAGCTTGTGGTCCTGCGCGATCAGCACTGTGGTCCACCTCCGTAACCGCACCTATAGTCGGGTTGTTGGCCCTTCTGGGGGGGTCCCTGTCACCATTCTTACAGGCGCAGTCCCGGACCCGTCAGTATTTCGCGTGTTCGGGTGTGCGGCATTTGCCAAGGTACCTGATAACCTCAGACGGAAACTCGGCATGAAAGCGTTCCGAGGTGTGATGGTGGGGTACTCTCACAACTCACCAGGGTATCGTATCTACAACCCCGCGACCAGGCGCATCACCACGTCTGTTCACGTCAAGTTTGAAGAGAATGTGCCCGGGTTTGGGACATCCCACCCTATCGCCTCGTCGATTGATGTGTGTGCGGACGCAGAGGCTCTCCATGTCTCCCCTGAAAGTCACCCACTCCCAGATCTGACCTTGGACACAGAAGACACAGTGTGTGTGGAGGAGGTCGACAGACACACTCGCCCTCGCGGACCGCCTACTCGCTACGGGGAGTACGTTGCCCATGTCTCTACTATGCCGCGCGTGTGTGTCACTGACTCGTGTGCGCACGACCTGTCCGACCACATGGACGACATTTTTCCACTCCCTGACTTCTCCATGATGACAGCTCAGCCACGTCACAGGTACTCTGAAGGACCTGTGAGTGACGTCGCTATGGTGTCCGCGAGCGTTTGTGTTGAACCCACATCCTACAAGGATGCCTTGGTTAGTCCACAGTCCGCGGAATGGAAGACGGCCATGCAGGTGGAATTCAACTCTCTAACGTCCAACAACACGTGGGATCTCGTTCCCCTGCCCGCTGGACGCCGCGTGGTCAACAGCATGTGGGTCTACAAGGCTAAAACAGACGCATCTGGTGCTGTCTCTCGATACAAGGCGCGGTTTGTCGCAAAAGGCTGCAGCCAGCGCGAGGGGATTGATTACACGGAGACTTTCTCACCCGTCATCCGACTAGCTAGCCTCCGCGTCTTCTTCAGTATTGCCGCTGCTTGTGACCTCGAGCTGGGCGGTCTCGACATCGACACGGCGTTTCTGTACGCACCCATCAAGGAGGATGTCTACATCAGACAGCCCCTGGGGTTCGATGACGGTACCACCAATGCATGTCACCTACGCCGGTGCATGTACGGCTTGAAGCAGTCCCCCAGGGAGTTTAACGAGCTGCTTCGCGACTGGCTCGTCTCTCAAGGCTGGCGCCAGCTGATCTCTGACCCGTGCATCTACATCTTTGAGGCGGACGGCGTCTTCGCCATGATTGCCCTCTACGTGGATGACATTCTTGTGGCGTGCAACAACACCGCCTGGCGGGTGGCCTTCACCGCGCTGGTGCGATCCCGATTTGACATCAAGGATCAAGGTGACCTGTCCGACATCATCGGCATGCACATCAACATGGACAGAGCGGCGCGCACCATCAGCCTCGATCAAGGCAAATACGTGCGCGAGCTGCTTGAAAAACATGACATGGTGGACTGTAAACCCTCGTGTCTCCCGATGGACCCCGGTTTTTTGGCTGCACTTTCCAAGCAGACGGCTGTACCCCTCACAGGCGCGGACCGGGACGTTTACCCGAGCCTGCTCGGCAGTCTGCAGTACGCCGCTGTATGCACTCGCCCGGAAATTTCGACCGCGCTCAGCATTCTGGGCTATGTGCAAGCGAACCCCACAGTGGCCCACATGCAAGCCCTTAAGCACGTGCTGCGCTATCTTAAAGGGTCTCCAGCCCTGAGCCTGACGTTGGGGGGGGTGCGGACAACACTCTCCAACTTATAGGCTTTGCTGATGCAGACTGGGGCAATGACAGTGTGACACGCCGGTCACGATCGGGATTTGTATTTACACTGGGCAGAGGTGCAATCAGCTACAAGTCTAGAAAGCAGTCCTGCGTCGCACAGTCAACATGCGAGGCTGAGTACTACTCAGCAGCGGACGCGACTAAGGAGGCCATCCATATTCGACAGATGTTGTCGGAAATCTTCAGTCGACCTGTCAGCGGGACGACCACAATCTGGGAAGACAACCAGAGCTGCATCGCCTATTCGCAGAATGCACTGGTGAGCGAGAAGACCAAGCACATCGACCTGAAGTATCACTTCGTGAAGGACCACGTACAGCTGGGGACCGTCAAACTACGTTACCTACCCACCGGTGACATGGTCGCCGACATGCTGACCAAGCCACTACCTGGACATGCACTCGTGAAACACACGAGCGCCATTCTGGGGACATCCGGACCCATGCAGCGACACACTTTGTAGAGGGAATTCTGTAATCACTTCCATCTGGTCACAAGACACACCTTAGCTATCTTGAGGGGGAGTGTTGCAAGTAATTCCTAATGCAAATTAGTTACAGAGAGCTAATGTATGCTCTGATAGAAGTCCTTATGTACATGACATCATCTAGAGTGTATGAGCGCGATATCACGAACTAGCGCACAGACAGCTGACAGCGACAGCTGAAGCACACACTCTTGTCTCGACACCAGCCGCCACCCAAGGCTGGTCGTGTAGCGTACCTGTAACCAGCACACCGCACGTTACAGTATCTTCCTTATCGAACCGTGCATACCACGTTCAACAAGCTTAACGTGGTGCGCTTCTTTGTGTGTGTTTTCGCCCACATCACACTTTAAACCAATGTTGGCATAAATGTCTAGTGTTGTATTCGCTGTCTATTGAAGGGGGCACACTCAGACACTAAGTCAAATACTCACTAAGCTGTGTATTTGCTTGAGGTTGCTTATTTTAAGCAGTTCCTACCAGAATACCAATGTTGTTCGCATGGTCGACCGACTCCTTTACCAATTAAACATCCCCGCGGCGTTCCCCGGAAAGCTCGTATTGTAATGCTTCTAATGCTCTACCTAGGCACCCAACCAAGCCGATCGACTTGCCAAGAGAACACCCAGCCATCAAAATGGCACGCCCTGCATGTGCACAACTTGGGTGCTTGCTATGTGTCTTAGCGGTGTGACTACCGGGTCGTGCTTCGCCTCGCACATTACGTGGTACACGGAATGTCACGATGGCACACATAAATGCTTAAAAACTGTGCACTACAGTCGGAGCTGAGCCGGCCCTTGCGCCTCGCTTGCTAGAGCAACGAAAGCTTGTTAATTTGCCCTTCACACGACAATGCTGATGGGCTATGTCGCCTTTCCCAACTGCCGTCGACAAAATATCGGCCACCTTGTATAGGTGGTCGACCGGCCTCCGCAGTGCCACAATCCGTCCTTTCGGGGTAAAACCGCCAAGAACCCGAAGCCTAGGTGTAGACGGCCCCGTCGAGTGGTTTTTGGGCAAGTAGCTACCGGCTCGCGTCGTGCAGCATCGTGTTTTCAAAGGTGCCTAGTCGAAAAGCAGATTTTCCGCCGATCGCCCATCATCGCGCTCACCATACGCTATCTACGGGCAGGTATCAGAAGGAGGCGGTTGCATTGTCTACAAGGAAGGGTTTATGATATCTGGTCGGGAGTTGGGGCTGAATATCGCATTCCCGGCACGGCTAGGGCCGGTCGACAAACTACCACACTCAGTGCGGTAAACCGTTAAGTACATGCCTCCGACATACAGCTAAGAACGTAAATAGGGTGAGCATACCCATCCCATGTATATACTAAAATACTTACTGAGTACCGCTAGAAAGATTCACGATCGCGGCTCGCTACAAATTGCCGCTCCGATCGAGGCGCCATCCAACCCAAGCTAGGCAGCACCCGCGGTTGCTGGCACATCATCCTAATGTGCTAGCTCCCGTGTGACTCTAGTCGTGCCGGAGTGTGGAGGGGACAAATTGGCACCCTCTCCCCCCCACCCCACGCCCCACCTCGCTCGGTAGCTCGTTGATCTCGCCGCCGGCTCGAACACCCCGTCCAAGGTCAAGTTCCTCCACAACCATGTCTCCCGTCAGCTCGAGCATAAGTGGTGGAGACTTACACGAACAAACAAAAAAGCTGGGGCTCCTACCTCCGCAACGTTAATTATTTCCCCATCACTTCCGCGGTTATTCATGTGTGGTACTCGGGTATCTACATCGCTGAGCATGTGTCAAACCCCCTCTTACGCGTCCGTTAATGGGAGCGTGGCTTGGATACGTGCCCACGCGTTGTTCATGGCGACACACCCTCTAAAGGCGCCTCAAGGAGGGCATTCACGCCTCATAGTCGTAGCATGTAGCTATTAGAGAAATAGAGAAGCGTGTGGGGTAAGGGCAGGTTGCCTTGATCCGGCCGAACCTCTAGATCCGGCCTTCCCCTCCGGCCGAACCTAGAGGACGGACGTTTCTCCAAAACCCGCCGTACATGATTTGTCGACGGCGGTTGATCCTAAGACCTTCCCCACCATATCAAGTTGTTCCTCCGGCCGCGGTTGTTTTCATGTATTGCTGACATCGTGATGTACCCCCGGGTCTGCTCGACGTTAGCAACGCCCGTCGACATCCAACGAACACCCTTCCTCGGCGTTGCTTCCCGGCAAGCGGACGCTAGCTACCACACTTCCGCCTCGCCGCTGATCCGCCCGTACCATAGTCGCCTCCACATACCTCATGAGATACGGTATGTCTCCTTTATTGTAGCACCCTTCGAGTATGCACGTGCTACTAGGGATATATGGCCGTATCATAGACGCATCTAGTTCCGAAAATAAATATCGAACGAAACGAGCGAGAGATATTGGCGTTAAAATTGCAGGAATGCTATTTCTAAAAGCCCCCATTGGATGGCTTACCCCACATATAATGATTGCACGAATTGGAAGAGTAAGCTCGTTCCGCCAAGCCCGCCAACGTGCCATGCATAGCACAGTAATTGGGTTACTAGCGTCCACCAAGAGGAGGCGGGGGTGAGTACCAACGGGCGTTCGAGTGCACCCCCTCCGGAGCCGCCGTTGCGCCGCCTTCGGCCGCGGTTATTTGTACTTTGTAATATTTGAGGTAGAATGTTCACAGCCATGCCGGGAAGGGCCGAAATCGCACTCAAAAGAAAGGAAGGAAATTCACAACATGCATCGATCTGCATTGTACTCCTGACGTCTAACAAGGGCCTTCTTGCATCAGCCATCTAGGAAACTTGAAATGCAAAACTTAGCCCGGGGTCCTTATTCCTAGATTCTCCTATAAATTAATACAATAAAACCACTGGGGTTTGTAATCAAATTCTAGCATGTACCATTAGTAAAAATACGCACAATTACACACTACATCAATGGAATAAAAGTCCATGTCGTTTGGAATCCTCCAAATCCCCTTTCACCACGGATAAAGCAACATAAAATTAGTGCCTTCGCTAACTCCGATCGCTAAGGGGCTAAGGGGCTAAGGGGCTAAGGCTAACGGGCGAGCCGGCTTGCCCTTGATATTAAGTGACACGTTATCATCTCAAGTAGTCCTCTAGAAAGGACGGTTAAGGCAATCTATAGGACGTCCCCCCGTGGCACCGCCGCCTTCTCCTCCTCATGTACTATACTCTCAGATACCGTCCCATTTAAAAGGATGGGGCAGGTCTATGTGATTTTTTTGGGTGAGGAGGGTACGGCCGGATCATCGGTTGGTTGAGGGTGTTAGAGCTGGCGGCGGACAGCCGGAAAGCAATGCCGGGGAGAGGCGCTCGCTACTCGTCGACCATCATGTTGACGTCGAGGTGACCCAAGGGGGGGAGTTCGACACCAATATATGGAGGGCATTCGCGACGGGAGGAGCGGAGAGGTCTTGCGGCGGGGTGTTCCTCAAGATCGTTCGCGATAGAAAGCTCGGTACGGAGGTTTGAATAATTTCCGCACCCCCGCGGGCTTTTGAATCCGACCATTGCGACCATACACAATGCTGCCGCTACCCACTATCACTAGGCACACCTAATATTAGAGAGTGCGAGCCCGGGTAAGCGCGGAGGCTCGCACTCGAGACAAGGGTGCTCGACGGACGCGCGAGCCGTGGACGGAGGTTACGGTCGCTGGCTGACTTCGAGACACATACCCAAGTACCATCACAAAAAAAGCGGGGGAAGTGGCCGGGAGAGGTTTTTGCGCGGCGACAAGAGCGCTAGCTTTTTATGTCTGACTTACTCCCCCCCCCCCTTGCCCTCGAGCTAACGGGGGACCTCGATTAGGAGGAACATCGCGATGGGGCGGGGCTTACTGGATACGCCGGCGGGATTAACGAGCGACCGCGTGAAGAGGTTTTTTTCGCTAGCCTTTTCCCTCCTTTCTCCGGCAAGACCAAATCGCGCGGTAGCTAGAATAGGTTGGCCCATCGACCCTCTCGAACGTCGATCGGCCTAGGCGTGAAACCTAAAACCCGGTTCGGTTGGAGCGGGCCGTGCATCGTGACGGTCAAGCACCAGTTTCATTTTGTATTCTTGACAAGTGGATTTATTTGTAGATCTTTTTCTTGATTGCAAAATCATTTATGTTGTCATTTCTGAGGCGGGGGGACTGTGGCAATTACTGCGGTTGTTTATAGTTTTTAAACCTCCGAAGAACGTCTACACAAATTGCAGATGTTTGTATCGATAGGTGTACCTAAACGAAGAGTACCCGGCCCGATCGTTTTCTTAAGTGTCCTAGATGGCAGAGTATTGATGGCCGTCAGACAACAACCGGTCCAGTTTGCCGATATTGTTGTAACATTATTTCCATTTCAATACTTATGTATGATAGCTATTTTGGTGACGCTTTCCATATCGGAAAACTGTTAAGCAGCCCGGGGATAGGTGTGGTTTTTGCACCAGTGCACCCCTTTGACCCGTGGAATCACTGATCGTGTGACAAGTTTAGCATGATGCCGTTTGGCCGTATCAAACTTAGTTTATAGGTCCATTTAATGATAGTGTCAATTTTGTGCTTATTAAGCAATAACAATTGCCGGTGCACAAAGAGTTCGCAACTTTTATCAGTTAAAACGATGAATAATTATATGTACTACTTCAAAAGGTGCGAAATCTTGTCCATACTTTTGTGGAGGAGTTTATATGCAAGAACGCAATCAACATCAATATATCCATTATGAATATAAATAAAGGATGATATAACGGCTACGTAGGTTAAACCCGGTCAAATAGCAAATACATTGCTCGGTCCCTCGCTTTGCCACGGATATCTTTACAAAGCTACATACCGACATATGTGAGCGCGTCAACTTTAATAGCTTCACTAACCTCGCCCCCACGTTTTCAAACCGCACCCGGCCGGAGTCTAGGCGTTTTGTATCCCGTCTCGGCTACGGCGCCCTTGCGTTTTTCGCTTCGGACCCGCCTACAACGGGCCGCCTTAGCGAGCCCTGTGACAAGTTCCATGAACACCACGACGCCGTCTTCCACGTCGCGGTCTGTCGCATCTTCGTCCCGCCATCATTCCGTATCATCTCCAATGTACGCGCTCCCCCATCGCTTGTGCTTATCGCCATCTCTCGGTTAAAGACATGCGGGGTGCATTCGAGTCGGCGGGTGTCAACATGCCAGATGACGCGGGGCTACTGCATTTGGTGACCATTTGGCTCGATGCGGGGGAGTTACTTCGGTCCATACCGCTCAATCTTGGTTAGTGACGGCCCTTGGGGAGATAATCTCCGAGGTTCGTGGCGCACTCGGGGTTGCCGTCGAGTTTCACACGGACCGTCCCACGATGATAGTTCAACACCCCAACGGCAACGACGGCCTCCCTACGGATGTGGATGCCTTGTATTACCACGGCATCCGAGGCAAAAAATGCTATTGATGCCGTGGTTTCCGGTTTGTTTGGCGTTTCTAGTCCCCCTTTTCCCGATGTCGCTCTATGCCGTACTGAGAAGACCAAATTCGAGAAGTATTCGGAGGGAGTGAGGAGTCGCCCCGACATCCGCTTCATTCCTTTTGCGGTCTCGGAATTTTGTGCTCTCGGCGGCCACGCCACGGCTTTTTTGATAGAGTTGGCAAGACATGCAGCCGCCTCTAAAGGGATGCACGTGGGCAAATTGTTGGCCTCTTGGCGCCGAAAGGTTTCTCTCGCCGTCCATGTCGCTCAGCACGCGGGCAACGTCTTGCGCGGCTTATCCGCCGCCGGGGACGATGAGGAGACCGCTTCTTCCTTGGTTGCGCCACGGCGTTCTTCACCCGCGCTATGGGCCGCAAGCGTGTTTAGGGTTTAGGGCTTCCTCGCGCGCGCGGCGCGTGAGGCGCCGCTTGTCGCCTCCATGTGTTGTGTGTTTATGTGTTGCGTGGGAGTTTCTTGTGTTCTCTTATGTCTCATCCGCTATAGATTTGTGCACATTACAGTGCTTTCCTTTCCCGTGCCTTGGATTTCATTACCCTCTTGTCACTCTTGCCCTCTTGGCCCCCCCCCTTTTTGACCTCTATGTACTGCTTCTTGTAATTTCAATTTCATATAATAAAACGGGTTTAGGGTTTATGTTCTAGGATTTATGGTTTAAACCCTAAAACCGTAAACGGGTATGAGGAATGAATTATATGATGCAATTATATAAGCGCGAGCATTCCCCCAAAAGACAGGCGGTCTCGGGACACGCGTGTGCGATATCAATACCCAGATTGGGGGTGAGGTCTGCCGGCTCGCTCTCGTTCAACTCACTATTAGCGAGCAGGATTACACCTGGACTGGAACCTCCTAGCGCTGCGGCCGCTTTCGCGCCGAGACAATCATCAGACCGACGTCGATCCGCCGATCTGTGGCACGGCATTTGCTCGCTCGGTCGAGAACGATGGCGCCTTTCGCGCGCCCCCTCGCGCTGCTGCTGCTGCACATCGCGGCCACTGCAGCTATGGAGTTCGATATGACGTACCAGACAAAATGTGTCATGGAGGAGATAGGCGTGGGGGTGCTGGTGCTGGGCGAGTACTCGGCGTTCTTGAAGGACGAGCCGGAGCATCCGCCCGTGGAAGTAGACGTGAAAGTAGGCGCCGTCCCGCCAGTGATAACCGCCATACCCAAATGACTTATCCACCTCAGAAAGGCATGCGGGCTGCGCGTCGTAACTCATTATCCATACCTGGCGTTTGCGTGACGCAGGTGGAGGACCCGAACGGAGTGGTGCTGTACGAACATATGGCCGTCAAGGAGGGCACGTTTGCGTTCACCTCGAAGACAGCTGGCGACTACAAGACGTGTTTCACGGCGAAAGGTGAGGCAACAGCGCCTCGTGACGGTAGCACCGGGCGCTGTGGCCGCCATTCTTTAAATACATTTCTTGCGAGTTAATTTTGCGAAAGGGGCCGAGGTTGAGGAGCGGTGGTGGCGGGGACAGATATTCCGACGGCGGAGAAGGTGAAGATCCAGCTGGAATGGAAGACTGGCGTGGCGGCCAAGGACTGGGACACCATCGCAAAAAAGTCAAACCTGAACGCCATGGCCACGGAGCTGCACAAGCTGGAGGAGATGGTGAAGGAGATTCACGGCGAGATGATGGCGATGCGCGACCGAGAAGAGGACATGCGCAATTTGAACGGCACGCGCCCACACGCTCACTTCCACCCTCTTACCCAACTCCCCACTTTTCCAACCTCTCACCTAATTTTGCCTGACGTGGTTGTGCACACTACCGTCCGCAGAGACGACCAATTCGCGCGTGGCGTCCTTCAGCATTGTGTCGTTGATGGTTTGCATTGGCGTCGGCGTTTGGCAGCTGCTCTACCTCAAGAGCTTCTTTGTGCGAAAGAAGCTGCTGTGAGCGCGGCAACCCTAGAAGCAGCAGCATCAGTAGCAGCAAGGGGGGGAAGCGGAGGATAAGCAGCAGCAGGGGCGCAGGGGTGGGTGTGGTTGGTTGCATGGCACACGGTTGAAATGAATGTGGGTAATCGGAGCACAGGTGCTCTTCTTAGTATTGTGAGAGGACTCTGCGACGCACCCATACATTAGCTACCAACACCAACAGTTTTTGCACACCCGTCCCCCTTCCCTCACTTCACTCTCCCAACCATTACCCTCTTTCACACCTTAACTACCCCACACCCACCCTCCTTCCCCCATCCACCCCCTTCTCCCTCACCGCCCCTCTCCATCACCATTCCTTCTCTCCATCCGCCCTCCCTCCTCCAACTCTCATTATACCTCCCCTCCCCTCCTTCATCACGCCCCTCCTTCTCCATCACCCCCTCTTCCTTTTCCTTTCTCCACCCTCATCTCCCCCCACTAATTCCCCTCTCCCCATCGTAATTTCTTCTATCCTCCCGTTCTCCCCCCCCTCCCACTCTCATCACACCTCTCCCCTAACCTGCCCCCCCTCCCTTCCCCTTCCTTACCTCCCCCACTCCAAGACTTCCTTCCCCCCCCCCTCCCTTCTCACTCTGTCTAACCCACTCTAACCTTATACTCCACCTTCCACCCTTTTTACCTTCGTTTTCTTTTTCTCCTATACCGTCTGTGGAGCGGGAGAAAGGATGAAACTGCGTTGCTTTTAAGCCTAGTTTATAACTGGGCATGTTGCACAGATGGGGGTTCTCCCATGCATGGCATCGACATGCCGCCGCCGTTACTTGCCCAACTGTTCATTTCTGACACAGTCACCCGCACTGCCTCGCTCTTGCTTTCACGACCTCACCCCCGCACCGCTGACAGTATTCAGCGGTTGCGGCTCATTGCTGCTCCTTCGGTATACGAGCTAAGCATCGGCTCTCCGGCAGACTGTGGGAGTTCCCTGATATGAGGTGGACTGCTCCTAAATTGCTTTGATCAGTCTTGATTCATCAATATTTCCAGGTTACCATTTTTCGGTTTATTGTAGGAGGATGGTCATTGGCTATACAGGCAAGCTGCGCGAGTGGACTGGGATGCGTTGGGATGCTGCGAAGTTGGGTCGACCAGTGCGGGCTGGTATTTCTATTCATGGTTTAACACTTTCTGTTATCAATCTGCACCACCAGCCCGTTGAGAAGCTCGGCGTCGCCGGTCTGGGAGCCCATCGCACACCGTCAGTTTTTCATGCCGTGTGCCTTTCCTTGGGACCATTTTTAAGAGCGCACAGGCTGTGAGGTGCTCACAGCCTTCGTCTGCCAGGGGCGCCTTGGGTGGCTGCCCGGTAGTGCGACCCGTGATGTTTTGTTCTCAAATCTCAAGTGGGGGTGAACATATGCTTCACTGGATGGGGTCAAAGCGAGTAGACAATTTGCTGCTCGATGTGGTGGGTGGGATAGGTAAGCAGCAGCTGTCCCGTTCGACTTACATCGCCACTGTCTCTCCTCCACACTCGCGACACCAAGACAATGCATTGCAGTGACTGCGAACGAATTGCATTCAGCACCAGAGACACGCGGATGGAAGTAGAAGGAAAGCAAAGAGAGAAAGAGTGGCAGCAGGAGGTCACGGCATCAATAATAGGTATTGCTATATAGCCTGGTTCAGGATGTTCTGGTAATCAAACACTCACAAATACGTGTAGCACTCGCCGGTTTCTTGAAAATTGCTAAGTACAATCAAGCTGAGCGAGAAAACAGCGACAATCGGGAATACAACAAGAGGGAAAAACAACCGGGGATGCGTTATGCTTGACATGGAAGCCCTATAATAAACCATCGACCATTGTGTGGGACTACGTCAAGGTTTAGGTCGACGAGCGCAAGCTCTCGGCCTTTAGTGCAACAAATTTAGCGTCGCTTGTCGAAGGATAATACTTACTTGCAACAACCGTAGAGCTGCTCGATGATACACGCATATGTATGGCGTGATAGCACCGAAATTTGCGTGACGTGAAGAAAGTTCGACGATGTAATATCGTTTGTGCTGCGGTGACAAATCCCATTAATATTTGCGCGTACCCTTTTTCATGTTGTCGCCATAGGAGCTCCGCGTCCTCGAATTATGCACGGGTGGCGCCCGCCGGCGGGGCAGCGGCGGCGGCCCCGGAGAGGGGTGCGCTCGCAGGCGCGTCGGCACCTACCTCTACCTCCACGCGGTGGGCGCTGGTAACCCCATAGCCGTGCCAGGCCTGGCACGGTAGGGGGCTGAACGAGGTACCGACAGCTGCGATCCGCGGGATCAGCAGCTGTCGGGAAGCCCTGTACGGAGGGTTTTGGAAAACACAATATCCGTACACCGGCACAGGGATCTCCCGCTCGGCCAGTCCGATATGTCTTTTCCGCGACTAAATACTCGCATGTACTCTCCCGACGATGGGGCGGGGGCGGCGTTTGCGAAAAAAAAATTGGCGAAGAAGGGTACGGACGGATCAGCGGAGGGACGAGGGTGTTGGAGCTGGCGGCGGACAGCTGGGAAGCAGCGCTAGGGCACGGCGCTCGCTAGCAGTCGCCAGCCCTGCGAGAGCCTTAGGTCTCCCCTGGGGGCGAGGCATGATGTTACGCAGGACGGAGGTGGGTCGCAGCCGGAGGAGCGGCACGGTCTGGCGGCGGCGGTCATTAGGATCGCCCGCCGCCGGAAGAGCCCGGTACGGGGGGTTTTTGGAAAAATTCATGTACCCACAATCTTTTGAGGACCGGCGACTCGATCCGTGTGTTCTTCCAACCCCTTCCCTAGTCGGTACCGGGTTATCGATAGGATGCCTAAGGCAGTGTGCCTAGGGTTATCGTTACGGCACACTGCTCGTAACGGCGGCCCCCTAACAACGTAAACCACCGGGGGAGGGTACGGACGGCCACAGCGCGATCAGATAGGTGTTGGAAACAGACGGGAAAAGGACAAGGGATACGAGAAAATCTGGCTCGGGGGCAGGAGAGCCAGCCGGACACCGTCTGCAGCCTAGTGATTTTCTCTTCTCAACCCACGAAGGAGGAGAGAAGACTCGGCTAGGTGGCGAGCTGCGTCGGGAGGAGCGGCTAATACCTCGGGCGGGGTTGAGCATGGATCGAGGCGAGACCGACGACGACCTATGCGAGGGGGGTTTTTCACATGCCTTTCCCCCCTAGCTCCGGCACGACCGGAGTCGCACAGGAGCCGAGGTCATGCAAGTTCGCCTCGACTAGCTCAAGCTGAACAGCCTTGCTGATCAGTGACCCCGCAGCGGCTGGAGCAAGCCGCGTATCGTGGAGACTAGCGACACTTTATGGTTCATACATGTATGCAGACAGTACTTATTTACGGATATGTTTTAGACGGTATCGTTACTGCCATTGGAGAGGTTGGGATTAGTGGTTCACGGTCTAGCCCCACGCTTCTAAGTCCAGCTAGGCGTAGCATAAGGGGGGGCCTAGAGACAGCAGCCGGTTTTTACTGGTATTATTGTGTTTAATTTCAAAATTTTATGCACGGGTGGTCCCAACGCCCCTCACCTGCCTTTGCCCGCTCTATCTTTTCTTTTGCTTTGTCGGTGAAAGTCAATGTAAGAAGGCAACTTTTCGTAAGTGTGATGGAATCACTATGTCGTGCGCCCAAGAAACATGCGCGGTGCGCTTGATTACAACGTGTGCATACATATTCAACAACACGAGAACAAGACGACTTGCAAACCCAAAATCCCGAACCATGCATGTGAGACGCATGCGGGTAGGTTTTCATATTTAGGCGCACGTGTTGTGCGTTCAGTGTAATAAGATGAAATTGATTTGCAAAAGTTGCAGAGGTTGCGCTAACCGTTGTCTAAGGGCTTTCGTGCATACGCTATCTAGGAGGCACATCACACAAAACTCAAGTCGGGGTCTCCTTGTCCATTCTCTCCGAAGTTGTGGTGGGTTATCCTCTCCGCCTGGGAGGATCACGCAGGGTGTTTGTAGGCTATAGGGTTGTTGGATGGGAAGGGACGGAAGGTGCGGCGAAATTGGCTCTAAGCGGTGAACGATTTGATGTTGTCAATACATTTTATGGAAGGTGGTGGAGCCATTGGACATTTAGTATGTGCAGCCAAGAAGTGATGCGGGTAGTCTCTCGGGGGGCGTTCAATGCATTAGATTAAACGGCGCTTGCCGAAGGTAATCAACAATTGTAAGCATGGGCATTCACCTCTCCAACAAAAAAGACATGTGAATGATATTGGAAATGGGATCGGAGGGGAATGAGGCCACGATGCCGGCGCAATGGGGTCTACACCATACCTACTTTATTGATGGCTACTTAGTATCAAGCATTTGACGGGCATGGGAAAAGCTTGCGCAATTTACTACAAGCGTGCCTCTTTTAAGGGTGCAATTAGTGAAATAGTATATTTGCATGGGGTTTTAAGAAGCTTATTACGCATGCCTCGTCTAGGCGAGGGTTGCACGATCTGCCATGTATGTTCAACGACGATAGCTTGTATCGTCAATAAGGTAGCCCGCAATCCAAGTGCGTGGTATTGCGCAACGTTTAAACCGGGATGTGGTATCAATACTTGTTATAAATGGCGAGAGGTGGGCTGTATGTCCGACGGGGGGACATTGCAATGGATGCGAATGCGGACCCTTCCAAGATGCGAAGTTGATGAGGCGTGTCTTGTCCCACCGCAAATAGATTCAGCAATGGTCGAAGTTAGTGTGCGTTTTGGTTGCGAAAGACGCATTAAGTTACCTTTTGTGCTAATCCAAGCCTAGCGCCATGATAGGCGGAGCTCCTGTAGAGCGAACATACCATTCATATGCACAACATTTTACATATATTTTCTTAATATGTAGCACACGGCAATGAAAAATAGTCCATTCTAGTGACTCGTGCTTTTATTATGAATCACTGCACTTTCGCGTTTATGATTTAACCGGCCGTTTTGAATGAGGGCACAAATGGACTGATACGGGTAAAATATTGTCGACCGCGTGTCAAATTGTTTTGATGCAGATCGGTCTCATATTACATTCGAATCTAGCGTTCTTAAACTAGCGAAAACGCCTTTTTTGTATACGCGAATACGACGTCACGTGCATGGCACCAACCTCGTGTTACGGACCGCCTACACGCGCCCACCTACGTTGCCTCAACCCTCCCAAGGCCCTAGTTGCTCATTTGCTTAAATATGAGCTTTACTTACGGTCTTTACGCATCTCAAGCTGACTGGTCGTCGTGCCATTCGAAATTGAAATTTGTGTGTTGTTGTTGATCACGACGGCGCATCACGCCGCACGCCGCCACAGTTTCAAAATCGGTGCCCGCAATGCCCGACATGTCGACGTGCGTCAACCCCCCGCAAAAGGCGGCGGAAAACGCACACGTGCAAGACGGTTTCAGAGTCGGCGGCGGAGGAAAGCTCAAGAGCAACGAGCGAAAGCAACAGACAACCGTGCGAGAGGAAGCTTAGCAAAATGTCGCGGCGAGTACGCAACGATCGGCCGCGGAGCTAACAGCTCTCCGAGCTGAGGTGGAACGCCTCAGCAAGGAGAATGAAAAGCTAGCGAAGCAAACTGAATCTTTCTAGAAGCAACTCGATTCGGAAAGGCAACGATCCCGCAGTAAGGAGGATCGCGTCAAAGAGTTAAGCGCGGCCATAGTCAAGTCGGGCGTTGCGCATGTTCTACAGCTCACGAAGGTTTGCAGCCAGCGCGAGTCGTTGAGTCGCACTGTCCGTAAACAAAAGGCCCAAAGCTCGAACGACAGTCTAAGCGCGGCTAGGTTTAGGGAGAAAGCAAAGGTTGTAAAGGTATGTATGGCGCGCCGCGCATACGGAGGCCTCCGTCGCTGTCGAAGCGTGTTAAGGCACCAACGGTAAGGAACGGAGCCAACTACCGTGGCTTTAAAGGCCGCGAAGCAGTGAAACTAAAGCAATATCTACACAGCCGGTACGAGGACGGTGTGGCGGGTGATACGGTCGTGCAACTTTTGAATTGATTCTTTAATGCGTGTCCGGACTTACTCGCCTCTGTGTGCTAGCAGCGTGGATTATATAGCGCCGTCGCAAAACATGTGGTGGAGGCACTGCGTGAGCAGCATTGGACAATGGCGTGGGCTTCTTTTATTCGGGTAACACGCAAAATCACTTGGCGTCGATACTAGGACTTGATATACGCTAGCACGCAATAGGGAAGAAGCGCAGTGAAGCAGATACCGGTGAGCACGAGGTAGTCGTACTGCCGTACAGAACGCAAGTTCCGTTACTGCCGAACAAAAATGATTTGTGGCAATGAGACTCCTATGTCGCCGAGCTGTCGGGGTTGCAATAAGGCTAGGGATCGATGGTATCGTCGATATTTTACAAGCGCATTTCGCTGCGATTTCGGACACATTTCGTATTCGGGGTCTCCGAAAGCACCACGAAATACGTCGATATTATCCGGATGATATCATCGATCCCTAGCCTTAGGTTGCAACTGTCAGACGACGGCATAAGGGGCACTGTCGACGTGATGCAAGCACTCCAAAGCAGGCTCGTGCAGGTTCATGTTGATCAACTACCGGCGAACAAAGTTATCGTCATCCAGTTAACGGTAAGTTGCGGGGCTAAACAATTTGACGTGTGACTTTCTCTGCACAACACGGGGTACGCAGTGTTTCACTGAAAATGCCGTGTTGCTGTTTTCGAAAACCAACATATGGCAGCTTGGCCTTCAAGATGGGTAACCAGGAGCCGTGCTTACCATCCTCAAGCCAGAAATTACAAGGGTGGACGCAAATGGCTTCGTGCTCGAAGGATGGGGCTGAAACAACATTCATAACGCTGTGAAGATATTGTTGTATACGGGGCAAGACGGTACGACCAGTTTGTTACATAACTTGAAGCAATCAAGCAGGAGCTGAAGAAATATGTGATGGTCCGGCAATGGAGCTACATGGCACGATCTACACCTTCAAGCTTGTCGTGGGTGCTGATATGGCGTTTCAGGGTGGGACCTTTGGGCATGTTGGGGCAGAATGTACTTTCTTAGGCTTCATTTGCGACATGGCCCTCCACAACAAGCACCTCACTCCAGCCGACCACCAGCGCAATGGCATGACACCCCCCATGGATAAGACAACTGTTTTTGCAGCTATGCTAGCGCACGCTATCGGAGAGGTGTATGAGCTAACACAACCTTACATGTGCCATGGGTGTGGCCTCCTCGTACAGTGCCATGGGGACATGCCCCCCCCTCCCCCCCCCGGGACAATCAGCATGTTAGAGTTGGGAACGGATAGTTACACGGAGTTCGTGCCGGCCTTACAAAGGGGCCGGCTTTAGTGACTAGAGAAGTGAGAAGAGAGAGATGGCGGCCGGCGAAGGCACCGGCAGGCCGGCAGGGCCGGCAGACCGCCACTAATAGGGAATATAGTACCGATAATAGCATAACACTAAGTACTAAGATGACAAATAGGTACCTTGTACATAAGCACTTGGCAACGGGATGCTAGTGCTAACACCCCCCCTCAAGGTAGCCGAGATCTTGACGTCGTCCTAGCTTGCATTGAGGAAGATGCCATCTTGGTCGAAGGTGTAGTGCTTGTAGCGTGTGGCTCAGGCCGGGTAGGTGTAGCGACATGCGCTCACATGAATGTGCCGCTACCGGCGAGTTGCCAATATGATGCGGTTCCAAATGTACTGCGTAATGTACTATTCTGACATGTAGCGGGAAAAACTGTCCAAGGCCGAATTAGCCGACGCATGAGAGCGACCAGCGAGGAAGAAGCAAAGCCAACATGGTTGTTAGGAGCGTGTAGACACGCAAAAGCATAGACGGGCGCTGCTCGTGTTGACTCCCCCCTTTCGCCGTGGGAAAGGTGAGCTCCCCGCTAAGTTAGGTGAGCGTTGCGGCGTTGCCTCGGGAAAAAACAATAACATTACTAATTAAAGTACGCACGGGCCGAATTTTCGAGGGTCGGTTTTAAACAACCAGATCCGGTCGAGAGCATCGTAGGCTGAAGGCTAGGTGAGACTGAAAGCTTGGTGGGGCGAGCGTGGCGACGGGCGCTTTACACACGTTCTTCTCCTTTGTACGTGGGAGATGGTAGTATAGTCGCGGACAACCAGCTCTAAGGCGAAGCGTGGTGTCGGTTGGACGATGAATTACGCGTGGCGCCGAGCGCTTTACACACGCACTACTCTTTTTATCGTGGGAGTAGGTAGGACTAGCGTGGCGCCGGGCACTTTACACACGCTCTTCTCTAGTGTAACTTGGTGGAGGGCCCATAACATGTTAAAGTTGGGAACGGATAGTTACACGGAGGTCGTGCCGGCCCTATTGAACCATGCAAACACATTTAGTGTGGAAGATAACGAACGCAAACGTAGTTACAGTCACAGTCCCGCAAACGGAACAGTTACGGCGACAACCAGCCTACAGGCGTGGTGTCGGGACAACAGAAGTGAGTGAGCTGTAGCCTAGCGACAGCTCTGTACCGAGTCAAACAGTTTATCGGTATGTCCGATCTAGACATGTACTAATCATATCTAGAGTAGCTTACAGTAGCTATCTGCAACTAATACGTATACGGTATTACTTACAACACTCCCCTTGAAGGTAGCTACGGGATGAAGCGTTGCATTGGGTCTTGTCCTCCAAGGACCGCACTTCGGTGTCTTGCTAGTGCATGTCATGGGAGGGGTTTGGTGAGCATGTCAACCACCATCTGGTCAGTGGGGAGGTACCTCAACTTGATGGTTCCCTGCTCCACGTGGTCTTTGAGGAAGTGCCACTTCAGACCGATGTGCTTAGTCTTCTCGCTGACCAAGGCATTCTGGGAGTATGCAATGGCGCTTTGGTTGTCCTCCCAGATGGTGGTGGTTTCAGTGATGGGGGAGTTGAAGATTTCCCCCAGGAGTTGTCGGAGGTGGAGTCCCTCCTTGGTGGCGTCGGCCGCAGAGTAGTACTCGGCTTCACACGTGGATTGAGCCACACAAGTCTGTTGTTTGGACTTGTAACTGAATGGCCCGCGTCCGAGGGTTAAGAGATAGCCGGAGCGAGACTTGCGGGTGCTGCTGTCGTGGCTGTCCCGGACGGGTTCGATGTGAGCATCGTGGCGGCGCGGAGCTACAGGGGGGTGCGGATTAGCACCCGCAGCCGCAACAGCACTCTCGGCCGACTGCGAGTCGAGACGAGCTGTTAAGTACGCCACTTGCGCAACGAGCAGTGCGAGAGTGTCCGGGGGGTGATCGACAGTGCTCTGCTGAGAGCATGGGTCAGGGGAATCAACAGGTGAAACAGGCGGGGTTTTCTGCGCCATTTCGACAGAGGGCGAAGAAGAAAGAGCTGGATAAAAAGCAGGCAGCGGTAAAAACCGCTAGCCGGACTCGTGCCTAACAGCGGTATGCAAAGAGACGGCCTGATGCCCGCCGACCCCTCGGCCTGTAGCCCCGGGGTGTCTCAGAGCACCTTCTCTGTATCCTCCACCCAGTGTGGGGCACAAGTCGAGGCCAAGGCCAAGACAGGTGGAGCGCTGCGCTGGTGGCCGAGTCGCTAAGATAATATTAAAAAAAAAAAGGTAAACTACGGCTGGCGTGCAACCTGTGGATGCGTATTCACCCGACAGTGCACCCCCCCGTTCTCCAGCTTGGACATGTGTGCACCCTGTCCACACACGACGAGTGCGTGGGTGTGGGTGGCTGGCTATCTCCGTCGGGTGGCTGACTTAAGAGGGGTGGTGGCGGGTTTTAAAATCGCAGTTTATATTGGCGATACCGCCGACTACAGGTTGAAAGTACTAGGAGTCTAAAGAAACTTGCCTTCTGCGGGAGAGCTGTCGATCGCAGCTCGCCGAACCAGGTTGTCGCGCGTGAGTGACGTGAGGCGAGGGCCCATAACCTATTGAACCATGCAAACACAGTTAGTGTGGAAGATAACGTACGCAAACGTAGTTACAGTCACAGTCCCGCAAACGGAACAGTTACGGCGACAACCAGCCTACAGGCGTGGTGTCGGGACAACAGAAGTGAGTGAGCTGTAGCCTAGCGACAGCTCTGTACCGAGTCAAACAGTTTATCGGTATGTCCGATCTAGACATGTACTAATCATATCTAGAGTAGCTTACAGTAGCTATATGCAACTAATACGTATACGGTATTACTTACAACAGGCCCCACAAAGGGGCCGGCTCTGGTGACTAGAGAAGTGAGAAGAGAGAGATGGTGGCCGGCGAAGGCACTGGCAGGGCCGGCCGACCGCCACTAATAGGGAATATAATACCGCTAATAGCATAACACTAAGTACTAGGATGACAAATAGCTACCTTGTACATAAGCACTAGGCAACGGGATGCTAGTGCTAATAGGACAGTATGCACGCCGGTATTTAAACTTGCCCGCACGCGCTGTGGCACACTGTCTACAAGAAGTGTAGCAGCGCGGCCACAACTCAAGCGGTGGTGAGCGGATTGGAACTCATCGGAATTCCGGGGCGAGAGATCAAGGTGGAGACTAGCAAAGGCAAGAACGCCATCAAAGCTGATCTTCCTCCTCTTAATGAACCTGAGGTAAAAAGGTGGTGGAGGCCCGTGGTACTTTGATGGACGCCGTGTTGTCACCCTCCGACCCTTGCGCTGCAAAAGCCTACAAAGTAAGGGAGGCTTGTGATTGCATGAGTGTGGCATGGAGTGCAGACCCGGGGGGAAGATGATGCAACATACGCACATGCAGCAACTCAAGCGCTACGCGCAGCCGCCGAGGGCTTCTTTTCAGCGTTTTGGGATATTGCTACAACAAAGGATGTGATTCCGCACATGTATTGGAAATTGTTTACAACATGACCCGGCAAACTGGACCGGCTGCTGTCTCACGGGCCTCTCTACTAAGCCATGCAGGACTTATAAGCGAGTTTAGCCCGGGTCTCTTCGACCAGGTACACCTATCGACACACCTATCTGCAATGTGTGCCGACGTTCCTCGGGAGTTAAAAAACTGTAAGCAACCGCAGTAATTGCCACAGTCCCCCCGCCTAAGCAGTAACAGCGTAATAATTTTGTAATCAAGAAAGACAGATCTAAAAATAAATCCACTTGTCAAGAAATGCAAAACTAAACTGCTGCTCGACCTTCACGATGCACGGCCCGCTCCCGCCGAACCGGGGTGTCGACCGGCCTAGGCCGGTCGGCGTTCGGGAGGGACGACGGGCCAGCCTAATCTAGCTCCCGCGTGACTTCGGTCTTGCCGAAGGTAGGAGGGGAAAGGCTGGCAAAAAACCCCTCCTCGCGCGGTCGCTCGTCGATCCCGCCGCTCCATCCCGTAAACCCCGCCCCAAGGTCTTACCGCGTCCACCGACGCGGCGGTCCTCCGTGTCGAGGTCCCCCATCACCTCGAGGGCAGGTGGGGGGGACCAAGACGCACAGACATAGAAAAAACTAGCGCTCCTGCCTCCGCGCCTGAATTTTCCCCGCTCATTTCCCCGGTTTTTTCTCTGTCTGGTACCCGGGTACCTGTCGGTATTCCGGCCTGTGGCCGTACCCTCCCCCCTCCGATCGCGCGTCCACCGAGCAGTCTTTTCTTGAGCGGGGGCCTCCGCGCTCACCCGGGCCCACGCTCAAGGACTCCTAGGAGTATGAAGGTCTGTCGGGGTAGTGGGTGTCGAAGAGGGGGGGGGGAAGGTCACCGTAGCCGGATCCGGCGGGCCGCGGGCGCCCGGAATTAAGCAAAACCCTCCGTGCCGGGTTTTCCGGCGGCGCCGACCCAAAGGGTCGTCGCCGCCAGATCGTGTCGCTCCTCCCGTCGCGACTGTCCTCCTTGCCGTCCCAGCTGACTCTCCCCCCCGGGAGATGACGCTGGACGACGTAGCGACGCGCTAGTGAGCGCCCTACCCTGGTGCTGCTCCCCAACTAGCTCGACGCCGGGTACGGACATTATTTTAGTGTCCAAAGAAGCCCTCCGTACATGGCTTTTCGGCGGCGGCTGATCCTGAGGATCGCCGCCGCCTCATGTAGCCGCTCCTCCGTCTGCGACTAGCCACCGTCCTGTGCCATGTCTTGCCTCACCCCTCGGTAAGGTTCGACCGGCACAGGGCTGGTCGATAGCTAGCGAGCGCCCTTTCCTGGCGCTGCTTCCCGGCTCGCCACCACCAGCTCCAACACCCGCCTCACACCGCTGATCCGGCCGTACCCTCCTCGCCATCAAACGCTGCCGTAGTACAGGTCCCACTCCTAAAAGTAAAGCTGTATCTAGGAGTATATGTGCGCGAAAAAACATATCGGACGGGCCGAGCGGGAGATCTTGGCGCCGGTAGTGCACAGATATTATTTTTTCAAAAGCCCTCTGTACAGGGCTTTCCCGACAGCTGCTGATCCCACGGATCGAGCTGTCGGCCCTCTTAGCCCCCTACCGTGCCAGGCCTGGCACGGCTACGGGGTTTCCAGCGCCCACCACGGGGAGGTGAGGGGATGCCGACGGGCCTGCGAGCGCACCCCCCTCCGGGGCCGCCGCCGCTGCGCCGCCGGTGGGCGCCCGCACATGTACTTCATGGTATGGCACTTCCCGACATGGATGGAGGCGCATGGGTGCATTGATCGCTACAGCGCGCAATGCATGGAGCATGCAAACAAGGCTACCGCCAAGGAAGCAACCATCAAAGACACCGTATCACATGCACGGGCAAGCTCACGCTAAGCCGGACTGAGCACGTTCTGAAGCGCAGCACCCTGATGGCACATCACCGAGACATGTACGGATCCGCCCACCGTGCCCAACCGCACATGCTCAAGCGGAAGGTAGATGCAGTTAAGTTAGAACTAGAAGAGTAGGCAACAAAGCGCAAGAATAAAAAACGTTTGTATTTTTACATAGTTGACGATAACATGTAATTAAGTACCTATCTTCGTATGTTTTATATGCCAGCCGTGGTCGCTGCCGGGTGCTCACGCATTCATCATATGGCCGTGCATCCTCCCTGTCGACAGTGAACCATGATGTATAGTTGTTGACTGCCCCACTGCCACTAAGAATATCGGAGGTGTTGATGCCGCCCTATGTGTTCTCATGCCCGAACTTATGCCGCCAATGCTTCTCTCGTAGCTCCGTAGCCTCCGTAGCAAGGCGCCTCACATGCACAACTCCGTCCTCTCATTCAATACCTTCCAACGTAAATCATGACCCTCCCACCATTATGTAAGATGTTGGTGGATTTGGTGCGGTGCAGTCCCATCCATGTACCGACCGCAGCGCGTCCGACTCCCCCATAACCCTCAAAATGTGTTGGAAGTTATTACTGCCACATAACAATTGCATTTCACGCATTAAATACGCTTTGGGGTTGGTATCTAGGCCATGCAGACATGGAATCCATTATAAAAGGGTAGCCCTCCGGGAGTTGCACGTCACTGTTGGGCGTTGCCGACACGAAGGCCGTGTGAAAGCGCAACGTGCCGACTATGCTGCACAGCTTGATATTTTTTCCACGTGGGCTTCGTCACCTCCACGGCAGACGGCGGGAAGGAGAAGAGTGACAATGTCGCCGTTGTCCGTCAATCGAACCCATTTGAAGCTTCCTCGCCCCATGTGCTGCTCCAAGCGCGTACGCGCTCGCTCCGCGCGAGTCCGGTTTTTCATTTTCCGGACCTTCGCCGTATCACCGTGCTTATCGTGAAAGCAAACAAATGAAGCATTACCTTCGATTCGGGTGGTGACATACTTCACTCAACGCCTGCTTGCGGTGGATCAGACCATTATTTTCCTCCGCAACCCTAGCTTGGCGTCGCAAAAGGCCGCTACCAAGTCGGTAGGGACGTTCTTGACGGTCCCCGTCGCGGTTGTGCGTCCATCTTGTGGGATTTGCGAGTTGCAGCGCTCGTAAAGCGTCTCAGTCACACCCGATACCAAAACGTTCCGTTGACAGTCGCCCTCGAAATCGGTTGACCTGCCGCATGGAGGACACTAATCTCCGGCGGTGGGTTGGTTGGCGGCCGTGGCTAGAAGACACTGCACGCAGTTTTCTAGCCGTGACATTTGCCCTCAGCGCGTAGCCGCCTCGGCGTATTTTCACAAACTGCATATGTCAAAATGAGCGTAAAATATCAACACTGAGCACTATGGCAAGACAATAGGCTATAGTGTACACAAGTACCGTACATATGGAGGCCATTGCTAACAAGCTCATAGGGGGCTATGTGAGCGGGGGAGTGGGTCCGGGAGGTTAGAGTCATTATGGGGGGTACCGAGTGGAGGGTGTAGCCCGCCGAGGGCGTCGAGCGCGATGTCTGGGTCCTCGACCATGCCAACTTCACCTCCGTCAATAGCCATACGAGCGCGATGTAGTTGGCCCATTTCTACTCATTCTCGGGCTCGGCGGTGGGCAGCTCGCCGACGGAGGTCTCCGTCGTGAAGGTGGGTTTTTTATTGTCGCTGCCGTTGATTATAGCGGTTTCGCCGGCGTCGGGAACCACCGCGGTCACGACAACGACCAACAGAACGTCGCGACAAATTGGCATTTGGACACGCGCGATGGAGCTCACCACCATCTTTTGTGTCGGGTATGAAGGTGACGACGCTAGAGAGCTCGTCTTCACCGTCAACCGAGAACCAAAGTCGGACACGACGTCGAACAAGGGAGCGAACACGGGCAGAGGACGCGGCCGGAAATAAAGGACGGAGGAGGAGACCACCAAAAAGGTTGATAACATCTAGAAAGGCACCAGGTGCGCGGGGATCACGGGAGGAAAGGGGGTAGCACAGTCGAGGGTTTGATGCAATACAAATAACATCGTGTTTGAAGTATATTGACATTAGGGCTTCCTGCTTTTACGTTTAGGGTATAGGGCTTTCGGCAGTTATTCGTCCTTCACATGCCGTCCTGCGTCCTCCGCGGCACGGCCGACAGCTAACAACCGCTCACTACCACCTGCCCCTCGACTACTCTCTCTCCCAACAAAGCCCCCCTGAGAACCGCCACGTTGAACAGCACCGAATACCTCTGGATCTCGGAAACGGCGACCTCCTCCGAGGTTCTACACCTACACCTACACCGTGGCCTCCGTCTGCGTCACCGACATCGGCTGCACTGCCGAACTTCGTCCTTCGAAGCGGTTGACAGTCGTAGGCGGACGCACTCGACAATTGCTACGATGGCCAACACGTTTTACACCCAGGTACACTGTCACCGGTGTCAGCGACACACCCGAGGCTCGTGTGGGTCGATTTTCTCTATAAATGTGCAGTCGACTTTCTTTTGTTGCGCCGTGTCAGCTAATTATTCTACGCTAACTACTACGACAACTTTCTTAACAGGGCGTCAGCATGGACACCGTCTACGACCACCTCAAGGGCCGAGAGCCAGAGCTGTATGGTCGAAGCACAAAATTCGAGGGGATGTCCACCACTGCGGACGCCTATCGACAGTGGGAGATTCCTGCGCCACCCGCGCCCCGGGCTGCGCGCGGCCCCGGCGAGTCCGTCCCCTTTGATGGCACCTCCTCCTACAAACTCGACTACCCCGCCTACGACGTTCCCCCAGCCAGGCCTGCTCCCCTAGCGGTACGCCTTTCCATCCTCCGAGCATACCCTGAGTTTCTCTTAACCGGCAGTCACTTGTGCCAATCCCTCTTTTCAATTGTTGGCGTGGACCATATTTTGATGTGCTCTGTTTTATTTGCGGCGTTATTAGGCGAGAGAATATAGGAACGCCCCCTTTGAGGGCAGCTCCACCTACTCTGACGTATTCAAAGCCTACGCCATCGATCCTAACCCACCACAGCGCGCCGAGCGTCCACCTGCGCCATATGTTCCCTTTGAGGGCACCTCTGCCTATAAGGTGCCACCTCCTCTTTTCAAACTGCTCCGAACAACATTCGACGCTCACTCTTCATTCCGCATCGTCCCATTGCTACAGCCCGTCGAATTGAGGGGCATCATGACGCCTGGCCATGGCACACCTGACGCGAGGACATCATGTGAAGGAAAAGGGGTTGATCAGGGTTGCATTTGTGGGTATTGGGACACAACCGAGTATGGTTGGATGGTTTGCATCAACAGGATACATACCGCGCGTATGACTTGCCAGAGCGCCGGATCGTGGAGGCGCCCCCCCTTCGTCCCACACTCCCATTCGAGGGACGAAGCTCATATACGGTATGATGGGTGATGCGTGCGTGCGTGCGTGCGTGTGTGTGTGTGTGTGTGTGTGTGTGTGTGTGTGTGTGTGTGTGTGTGTGTGTGTGTGTGTGTGTGTGTGTGTGCGTGCGTGCGTGCGTGTGTGTGTGTGTGTGTGTGTGTGTGTGTGTGTGTGTGTGTGTGTGAATGTATGTACGCGTCCGTGTTTCTCCTTGTAAATGTGTTTGTGTGAGAGTGTGTGTGTGTACGTGAAAGTGTAGAAAAGAGAGAGAGAGAGAGAGAGAGAGAGAGAGAGAGAGAGAGAGAGAGAGAGAGAGAGAGAGAGAGAGAGAGAGAGAGAGAGAGAGAGAGAGAGAGAGAGAGAGAGAGAGAGAGAGAGAGAGAGAGAGAGAGAGAGAGAGAGAGAGAGAGAGAGAGAGAGAGAGAGAGAGAGAGAGAGAGAGAGAGAGAGGAGAGAGAGAGAGAGAGAGAGTGTATGTGTGTCTGTGTGGAAGGTGGGATGTGTCGCTAGAGCCAGTATGCCATATTCAATTTGCAGCCTTAACGAGTCAACAGTTGTAGCAAGCCCAGCACTTGTCTATCATACTAAGTCAATGTGCCTACTGCATGTCACAGGATCAGTACCCGCAGCACCAGCTGCCTCCCCCCAACGCCCCTCGCGCTGCGCCACCGCCGAAGGAGGACATCCCCTTTGACGGTTCGCGCCGCTCGCTGCTGCTCTGCCTTGCCTTGACCCGCCCATTGCAACCACTCGCTCTTCAGCTGCTTACACCACCAAACACAGCGGCCAATCTCCCTCTCTTCCTTTGGTTCATACATACAGGCACAACCACAAACCGAATGACGTATGTGCCACATCGGATTGAGTCCAACCGCCCAATGCAGTCTCAGGTGAGCATCATATGACCATAAACTGCATCTCATTGGGAATACTGGCCGATGTATGGGCATATTGCGTAAAATACTGACTGTGTCGCATATGATCCTGCACCAGGCGCCACCGCGTCCAAATGTGCCCTTCGACGGAACCACCACCAACGCGGACACTTTTAAGCAGTGGCCGTTGGAGGCGCGTCAGGAGCGCAGGGCGCCCCCAATTCAGCCTACTCTACCTTTTGATGGCACCACCACCAACCGCGAAACTTTCAAGGTTTGCCCAATACTTGATAGACATGAAAGAGTAGTTGCACGGAGTGTGTGTGTGTGTGTGTGTGGTGTGTCTTTCCGAAGGCCATTTGGATCGAGGTGCGGCTGTGTCGATATGCGTGTGTAAATGGATGTGAGCTTAGTGAGGGAAGGAGAACATGCGTGTGCGTGTATGTTGTGTGTGCGTGTTTGTGTGTGTGTGGGCGGAGGGGGGGGGGGGAAGGGGGGGGTGGTACCTGCATGATTTCAAGCGTGCGCGCGTTGTGTGTCATTGTATATGCGTGTTGAGAGGTGTGTTTGTGTGCATGTGTGTGTTTGTGTGTGGGGGGGGGAGGGGGGGGGTTACGTGTTTGTGTGTTTGTATGTACATGCATGCATGCGTGCGTGCGTGCATGTGGGGGAGGGAGGGTGGGTGTGAATCAGTCAGTGCTTGTGCGTGGGTGTTTATTAGGATGTGCTTAAAGGGCCTATGGTATAGGAGACATGCGGCTCTGTCGACAAGTGTGTGCAAATGCGTGTGTGCCTGGTGAAGAAGGAGAGCATGGTGTGTGTGTGTGTATCTACGCGAGTGCATGTGTCTGTTTGTGTGTGCGTGTGTGTCTACCTGCGTGATTGCATGTGTTTGTGTGTGTGTGTGTGTGTGTGTGTGTGTGTGTGTGTGTGTGTGTGTGTGTGTGTGTGTGTGTGTGTGTGTGTGTGTGTGAGTGTGTGTGTGCGTGTGTGTGTGTGCGTGTGTATCAGAAACTACTAGATACATCTCCACGCCAGGTGAATGTCGGATACATACCATGTCTGACGCGCGGCCTGCCATCTTGGTTGGCTATTCGTACGCAATGGGATGATGTCTGATGGTTCTTTGCTCTCTCCTGTGTGTATAGGGATGGAAGCTTCCCGCTCGACGGCAGCCATTGGGAGTCGCAATGTTGGGCGATCAATACTTCACACTCATCCCCTCCGACGCGCAGCTGCCTTACAGAACAACTCAGACATTCACCACGGCGCACGACAACCAGGACACCGTGTGCATCCTGGTCCTGGAGGGCGCCTCCACCCGCGCCTCCTCCAATCGCGTGTTGGGCCAGTTCGACCTGACTGGAGTGCCGCCCGGTCCGCGTGGGGAGGCCAAAATTGAGGTCACCTTTGCGTTGGACACCAACAGCATCCTCACTGTCGAGGCGCAGGATAGGGACACCGGGCGGCAGGTGGGTGGAGCCCCTCCCCGCGTGCTTCGGCTAACACTGCTAGTGATGCTGTTTTGAGGGAATGGGTGTTTCGTGTCCGTGGTTTGATGGTTTTATAAACAATGTCGTCGATGAGTGTCAAACAAATGGAACGTCTGGATGTGATGTTTCTTCGAGCCGTTTTTTGTAATTAATCGCTTATTGAGTTCTAGGCAGTGTATAGATTATTTAGATTGCGATAATGTTTTGCAATCCATGTCGCACTGAGTATGGGGCAGCGAACATCACACAGGTTGGCACATTTCATGAACAAATCGAATCTTCAGCTAACAAATTGAATCTTAACCTATTGGGACAAACAGAGGGTGCCCTAAGCTTGATGTTCTAATATTTTGTAAGCAAGTTAATATTCTGGCAGGAGGCGAGTGTGTGTGTGTGTTTTGTGTGTGGTGTGATGCAGGCGGCCTGGCACGCTGCTGGTGGTCAGATGATTGCGCGCGTGGACTCGTCTCGGATGGACGCTGAGGTATGTGTCCGTCGCCGCTTTTGATGATTGGGTGACCTGATTCAGGCGGGCTTGATTACAATGGGCAACCACGCATGTTAACTAATTCAATGTCTATGTTGTACTTGTAGGGATACGTGCACGGCGAGACGGCGCCGCATGCATAGGCCAGCCTGCGGTGTAATCAATCCGTGTTTCAAAGGCGTCGTGATTCCCTAGTCACAGCAGCAGCAGCAGCAGGAGCAACTGGCGTCAGATATGTATCATTGCTCTCTAAATTGACAATCATGCAAAACAATCCAAATTTTAAAAATATGATGGTCACTGATTTATTGAAACTCTGTAGTCAAGTTTGCTCGGCGATTCCTGTTCGGAATGCAGTCGCTGATATTTCGGAGCACGCCAATCCGCAATAATTGTAGTAAGATGGAATACAAGAAATCCGCAACAATTGCTTCAAACGACACGGACTGATTTTTGGTAAGTAAGAGTCAGAGGCGGTGGAGATGGGGAGGTGCTAATGTACCCGAAGAGCGATAGAAACGAGTCGGCGCACGATTTCACTGCGTTACGGCGAGGAGTAATGAGTGATTGGCTCGCGTCCGTGGCTGAATCACGGCAAAATGAGGACAGCCACGGGAATGGTATTTTCCGCTTTGATGTCGGGTTAACGTCGGCTGTCTCCACCACGAGCAAAACGGTAGCCAGGTCGTTTCAAGATAGCGATGGTTGATTACAGTTTTATCGTCCCCACATATGTGGTTTTCTCGCAGCTCACGACCGCGCCCACTCACCTTCCCACGTCGACCACGCCGGCGAATCAAACGCCACGAGTGCGCTGACCCACTCTCCTCCGCGCTCTGGCACTGTCGCAGTAAAGCAACGGAGACGTATCTCATTACCGCTGGGTATCGTTTGTCGCGATTTATGTGTGACTATGAGTTCCTCATCGACACGACTCGCTGCCCCACGCGCTCATATTGTGCGTCGTACAAACGATGCAAAAGAATGTGCTACGACGGTTACGTTGATTGGCACAATGCGGTGGCATTCATTCACGTGGCGACGGGTAGAAGCAGTGAAATGTGCAGTGACGCACGACGCGCAGATGCTGCATATATTAGTTTTTACTACCGATGCTGCGGATTGGTACCATGTCTGATGATGATGTCATGTCCTGTGCATTCAGTCAGTGCTCATGACGATGCGATGCACGCTGGGCGCGTCTCGCGGCCACATGCGCATCATTTATTAATATAATTGTTTCACGGTCTGACAGCGGTGTTGCGAGGTCGTGAGTATTGCCATTCGTAAATGACACTTGATGCCCCTTTTTCGATGACTTTGCTGTGATAACTCATTCGCTGCTTTGCACGAAGTCGTCACCTCTGTTTTCGAATCAAGGAAATGCGTCCAGCTGTCGCCCACCATTCAAGGAACCGTGCTGGGCCGATAGAACTAGAAAATTTGCCTATAAATTGTGGCATGCGGCATCTAATTGATTTCGTACCATTTGTCTATGATAACACATCATGGGTGTATTATTCGTGGGAGTTCCTCGTGTTCTTGCGCATTGTCTCTGCTAGGTATGCGCACAGTGAAGTGCTCCCCTCTGCCGTGTCTTGGATTCCGTGACAGCATTGTCACTCTTGCCTTCTTGGTTACCCCTCTATTATTTCCCTGCCCTCGTTTCTATTGTGCTTTTTGTAATCAGATATTACGGGGTTTTTTAACTCATTAATCAGCTAAAACAAATATTTATGTATTCAGCGACAATTGAGGATATATATTTTGTTTGTCCGAAAAGGCTGAATGCTGTCGGTTCGCCGCCAATGATGATTCCGACGTCATTGGTTGGCGTGTGCTGGATGAACATATATGGGATCCCGCATGTTCACGTGGAAATGATTAGGGCTCAAAAGTGCAAGCGCGATTATAGGAAGTGCGCGTGCCAATAATTGCTCCTGCTCTGAAAAATATTCTGTCTTTTTATCATATATACTGTTATTCACTGACTTCCCAAAGCATAATTGACAACAGACGTGTGCGTAGTTTTAAAACTCTGACGCGAACGAAGGAACGAGCCCAGACTACCATATTTCATAAACCACATCGTATCGTCATCATTATGGCAATGAAAGCCAGTAAGGTTTATACATACCCTTCATCAGTGATGAGACAGGTGCATATGTATGTACGCTGAAGAGGTGTGTCCATAGTAATGACATCAAATCGCTGCATTCACGTCAGCTTGCTTTTCATTCTTTGAAGTAATGTTTTCATTCGTACCCGGTACGTATTGCGTGAGTTTATTCGAGGAGTCGATGATACTCGATACACGCCAAGGTTAATATTTCAATGATATATTGATAGATGCGATGTTGAGAACCGGTTTTGACTATGTCATCTTCAATTCATATGTAAAGGATTGCACTACAATTGGCACATTCGCCTGTGGTTAGACATCGCTTAGAGTATTGCTCCGTTTTGTTGTGCCGCAAGGTTAATGACGGCCAATCAATCAGTGACATCACTACCATAGTAAGTCAGCATGTTGCTGCATCATGGCAAGTCCTATTGTCAGATAGCAATATCGGTACCGCCCGTTATAACCATTTATTGCATTATTGGCGGTATATGACGCGCTGGTACACATGCTGAATATAAACAATTGGCGAGCGTATGGACGCGCTCAAGCATCAGCAGATAATAATGCACTAGCGAATGTCATATAATCGAATCGCCAAGCGGTATGACAACCTACGGGCAATCACGAAGAGCAAGGAAACATGCAGACCATCATGGGTACCTCTTAACTAAAATTAGACACAGTGCAAGGTGGTTATGGGTACCGGCAGTATGTAGGGGGTGGTCGTGGGTACCTGTAGATCAATTTGTTAAAAGAACCCCAATTTATTTAAATGTGCGGTCATTGTTTGTCATTGACATCGCTGTATCGAGTTAAAAAAACGCTACCTCCAATAAGCCACTTGGTGTTGTGCAGCGCTCATACAGTTTATGAGACGTACCAGTACGTATGACAGGTACGTGTACTGCAATGCTAGTTTAGTTACATTCAATAAATCACAATGTGACGGTTGGCGCGGAGGGGCCCACGACGCAGCCGGCCTGCCACAGCATGGCCAAGGACCCGAAGTGCATGCTATAGACAGGCGCCGGGTGCAACAGAAGGCTTAGACTGAGCAACGAAGCTAGCAAGCACCACTTCGTTGTTGATGGTCCTACGTCTCGTACAGACTAGCGACCGAGGCGTCTACTGCTACCGGTAGCGCGAAGTCGTGTGAGAGAGCGACCGCCCCGTAGACGGTAGAAAACAGTCGTCTGAAACATCTACTGAACGTCTTCCTCCGGCGCTGCATTTCGCCTCCCGCTCTACGCGAGGTAAGATATAGATGCTATCCTTACCGTGTCTCTAGGATTGATAGCACCCATATACCGAGACGCCGGGATACGCAGTGGCGACAAGTATACGACTTCCGCTTCAGAATTTGGAATTGCCATCGCCGTGATCGTGCAACGGGACGCCGGGACCTCGACAACCCCAAACCATACCGATAATCGCAACCCAATTCCACCACTAATCCCATCACGACATTTAACTCAATACTTCCGAATTTCTGTCTTTTACCCCGCCCTTCCTACGAGTGTGTGCTCAGTGCTCAACCGCCCCCTGGGCATAGGCTCCTGTTTTTTACTCGCGACATTCGGCGCATTATTGTTTTAGCGGCGTATTACTGCTGGATGGAATGTGCCTCTACTTTGTTTGGCGCCTCTGTTCGTACGTGGGCGATGATATTTTAGGAAGCCTGCCTTTTGCTCGACAATGGCTGACAATGCGTGCAGACACACTGTTGTTTTCTCTTTCTCAACCCGAGTGGGCAGTCTTATACTACCAAGTTTACATAGCGGATCGTCGCCGACGCCGGCCACGGCGCCACCGTCTCGAGTACTCTACTTATTTATTATTATTGATATCGTTTCGAATAATGAATTTTTTTCAATGGCATGCCATTCGGAGCGTCAATTATTCCGAATTGTCTACTTTTTAAACTTGCTTTTTTTCATTCAATGAACACCTGTTTATTTTCCACGACAACCACACCAAAGCGAAGTGCCAGGGCCTTGATGAAACCCTCACCGCTCACCGATAGTTGCGGCGCCCGCCCTTCGATTGGTCAGGTACCTGGTAGCACTAGCTATACAGTGACGACAAACCAAGACGCACGTTTCGCTTTCAGCGAGCCACGCACAGTCGGCTGCAGGGCTGAATATTGGAGCTAACACAATTGCAGATTATTGAAGCCAATACAGCTTACGATTGTACTGCGTCTGGGACCGGAAATTACTATCTGAGATTATTACGCTTTAGAGCCCAATTGATTTTAGTCCAGTCTCACACTTTATTAGGACTGGCCTGTATAACTGCCAACACCTGCAACATAGCGAAATAGCTTAAGTTCCTTAATCAGTTTTGTACCCATTTTTTGTTTCTGCAGTGAGTTGAGCTATTATAGTGAGAACAGTTGAAAACGAAAACACGCAAGCAGCAACGAGACTAACTAGCTGCTCATCAATTGTTGAGCTGATGACGAGAGTTTTCGCGTGCGACTACAAGCAGGGACACTCGTGCGCCACGATGCAGAGTATTCAGGTTCGACGGAGTTGGGCGCAAGTAGTGGTCGGCTTTGCGGTGCTATTGGCCGTAGGGGTGGGTGCTGCGGCCTCACCCAGTCGACGAAATCTTCTGCAGACGATCGAAGAGCGCGTGCTGGACCCTTTCGAGAGGATCAGAACCTGCGCGCCCGTCAACATCCTCGTCAGAGCGGAGCCAGACCCCGAGGCGATCCCGGTAAGAAAGCTTCCTAGTCGTACCGGGACGTTTGTGAGGTTGACGAAATTCTCTGTGCTTTTGTATTTCAAACACTGAACAGCTTCAGCAGTTCAACTTTCAGTTATTTTTCATTGGCCGGAACATCAAAGGTCGAGATAAATGCGCGAAACATAGTTTGCTGCATCCAAGAAATACTGGGCACACTCGTAACTACAAAATTATGCTTTTACTGCTCGCGCCTAACAGTCACCGTTACTCCTGTCGCAGTTTCGCGTGGTGATCGAAGCAGGGAATGACGATGTTGTCGCCGCCCTGGACACAAGCGTGGTCGACGGCGAGCTTCTCATAACCTTCCTTGAGGGCGACTTCGTCACGTTCCGAGCCATTAAGGTAACCGTCTCAACAGCGGCTTAGTTACTGGGTTTGGCATTAATAGTCGTTGGTGTGCTACCGCCGGATATCAGGGCAGTTCGTGGATATCTATCTATACACCCGAGCAGATTTTCTATATCATTTTGAAATGCATATCTTTTATTTCTAGACCTGAGATAATATGACATATGCGTGACGAGTCCTTGATGCTGTCCTTTCGTCCGGCACGCGCAGGTCACAATTTACGCTCCGCCTGATGCGCTTGTCGGCGCTCGTGTGGGTGGAGTCGCGGGCGACCTCGTGCTTGTGGGCTTCGACCTCCCCAACGACTTCGACATCAGGCAGCGCCCCTATCGCTTGGGTGGCCGGGGCGACGTCATTGTGCTCCGCAGGTAAAGCGAGCAAATCACAAACGATTCAACAACATAAACAATTCGCCAGCAAAATTCGCCACTCGCCATTAATAAAAACCTCCAACGATCTGTCAAGAGGACGTTCTATCTATACAATTTTAATTTCCTTGACTTATTTTTTGACGAAGTAGAGTGTCGTCGGGATAGAACAAGCTCACCGTCTTCAACAATTTTGTCAACAATTTTGCCACCCCCATCATCCAAGTGCTTCGCGTTTAAAGGATGATAAGGCTTTCCGCCGATGCCCTGATGCGTATGCAGGACTGCTGAAGAGCGAGGCCGCCTGAGGCGGGAGCAGCTACTGGCAGCTGTGGAGGAAGCCGCGGCATCTGGGCTGTTCGAGCCGGACGGTGACGAGCTCAACACGGAGCTGCGCCGGCAGGTCATCCGCCGCCTGGTGGACGAGCTTCTGGAGGACGACGACGACGACAGCGAGGGGTCGCGGAGCGAGGGCGGCGACCCTCGAAATGGCCACGGAAACGGCGCCTTTGGTTTCGAGCCTTTTGGCAAGGGCGGCACCCACGCGGCGGTACCGCACCACGAGATTCCCGACGGCGACCTCGTCTGGACCTGCGGTCTCGAACTCGTCGGAGACTTTGTGTGCAGCATACTCGGAGACGGTAAGACACACAGCGTCATGCATAGAAACCCCTGCGCCCCAAAATGCCGAACAGCCCCCTTACTGGTCGTCGTCATCCAGCTCGTTAGCGATACTCCCCCTAAATAACTCCCTAAGCGTCGAAAGACTGTACCTTCGCGACGTCTACAACGAAAGGCAAAGATCTATTTTACTGCGTCGCTGTTTCGACTGAAATAGCTCGACACCACTGGATGTGTTCGATTGCTGACCTTGTGGGCTATATCGTGGTGTCGACTGACTCGCAGACATTCCGGAGATTTTGGTGACCGGGCGCGCTCGTTCCGGACAGCCCGACGTTACCTGCGGCGTCATCGACCCCGAGGAGCTCAGCATGCTTCCCGGCCTGTCCCCCGAAAACCCCGTCCCCGAGGTCTTTTACGTGCGCGAGCCGCTACGCAGCCTCGCCTCCGGACCCTACCTCGAAAGGCCGTGAGGAGCTTCTACCGCGCCATGGGAAACAGGCGGCAACGGGCGGCCAGCTGTCGACTGGCCAGCTGCCCAACGACTATCCCAACCACTGCCCTAGCTCTGTTGATGACACTGAGGAACCAGCTACCGTTCCTAGCCACTGATTGGCTAATTGGAGTGACAATGATAATCGTTACATATATTAGATGAACCCAACCTAGTCCGTCCGCCCCCCTGATGCGCCTCCTTCGCCCCTTTGCTCTCATCCACGAATTATCTCTGGTCGATGGGGAAAGGGAATGAGAGGAAGGGGAAGGGCCGTGGCGACACCCATTCAACTACCTGTGGGTATGACGTGCGGAATATGTAACTGACCTTTTGACAATTGAAACCAACACTGGCATAGAGGCCTCCGGCACACACACCCGCGTGTCCACCAGACGCACTCCACCTCCATTCGCACCCCTGAGCCGACCACCAACGGAAGGCAATGGCAGCTGTTTTGCGAGCACAGCAGCATCCTGAGGCACTTGCATACTCTTTAGCTCGTGATACATATAAATATTGTATGAGTTTATATATTGTTGCCATATTCTCCATTGAGAAAGGCATGTCTTCACCCTCCTCCCCTTCCACCTCCACTGCAGCCAACTGCCCCTCCATTTCCTCACTTCGCACGCGAGCCCAAAAACAGAAGCCGTACAGAAGCCACCAGCACATCAAAAGTGGAGCGCAGCTAGTTAATCCCTTCTTTCACAATTATTCCACCCCCTCAGGCACATCTTCGCAGCCCACGGAAGGTTTGAAAGGAGAGGGGAGGAAAAGAAGGGGAGATTCAGGGGGATTCATTACTTGTTTCAAGTCAGACGCACATGGTGCGCTGCTGCTACTACTGCTCCACCGCGCGGTCTGCAACTATGCAGCCTGGGATGGAGTGGAGGGCGGGCGGGAGGGTGACTAGAAGATGCGCGCCATTGAGAGGGTGGTGGGCTTGGGGAGGTGCGTCTTTGGGGCAAGGCGGCGGGTGGCGGCAGCAGTGAAAGCGCCGTTGACGCGGCGAGTGGGGGGAGTAGAGCCGCGCAGGGGGCGAGAGCCCCAGGAAGGGGTGCGGCGGGGGATCGCAGCGGCTTTCACCTGGATACACGACAAAAACAGAGGGGGGTCTGAGGATGAGACAATTCAATAGTTAAAACATGAAAATCGATTTAGAGCGCTCATCGAATTGATGTGCTTACATATGATCTACAAATTAATTTACATAAAACCCTTTTCAATGGTTCAATGCCGGAATGGAGGGCCTACGACGAGATAAAAAGATTCCACCTACGCATTCGGCTTCAACAAAATGTGACTGGGGGAAGAGGAGGGGGGGGGGGGGGGGGGGGGTTCTGTGTTCGTGCGTGCGTGCGTGTACCTATGCCTGTCCGTGCGTGCATACATGCGTGCGTGGGTGAGTGGTTTGTCTGTCTGTCCATATGTCTGCGTGCGCCTGCATGCGTGCCTGTGTGTGTATATGTACATTTGCGTGCATGTGTGTTGACTATGCGTGTGCGCTCCCGCGTATGGGCGTGTGTGTGTGTGTGTGTGTGTGTCTATGTGTGTGTGTGTGTGTGTGTGTGTGTGTGTGTGTGTGTGTACGCGCGCGCGCGTGTCTGAAAAAAGCTGCGAGTGATGGTAGGGCATGTGAGAGGGGGGGATGCGCATGCGCACGTGAGATGTGCGGAGGTGTGTGTCAAGAAAGGATTGGGGAGGGGAGGGTTCATGGTCGCAAGTGTCATGCTCAGAAGGGTAATGCTTATACGTTTCATCTAGAATACAAAGACAAATGTGGAAATAATCGGTTGTGCAAAGAAATATGTCGTGTGAGAAATATGTCGTGTGAGCGGTGCTTTCATCTCCACATCTGCCTCTAACGCTTCGATCAACCTAAAACGAGCGAGAGCGTGGGAGCGGGACGGTTGCGGTGGTTGGGTAGGGGTGGCGTGACTGACCCCGCCGGCCGCAGCGCCGTTGCCCGCGGCTCCCATCTCCGCTGCCTCCTCTTTCGAGGAATACACAAAGTCGGTGCTCATTTCGTGGACGCCGATCGCGCGGCCGCTGATCTCGTGCGCATTCTCCCACTCCGGATCCCACGAGACGGCCTCGGGGGTGGAGCACGCGATGGAGAGACCCTGTGGCAGGGAGACCAGGCCGAGTCGGAACACAGGCCATGACAATGGAACCAGGTTATAAAGAGCAAAATAATTAATTCATACAACAATACGTTTCCATACAACCTGCAACCGGCAACATGAGCAACACGAGCAGCCTACCAACCATTGGATGGTCATACGAGAACTTGCCTAGTTCTAATACAAACTGTAACAAC
>JAPMLY010001312.1:67500-90000 GCA_026401115.1 Tetraselmis chui
ACAGAAGGAGGGTTAGAGGACTAGATAATAGTGTAGTTGTCTTGCTACTCCCGGGGAGGGAGGGTGAGAACTAAGCCGGTCTGCTGCAACAAACGAGGGATGCCCAGTCATATCGTCATACATCACTTGTCGTCGTACTAAGTAGTTTCCCGCCGCCTGATGATGTTTGCGGTGATGAGCGGCATCGATCGCAGAGTACAGGACAGACCACACTCGACGTACCGCAGACTACATTATATTATTTACCCTTAGGGCACGTTTTGCCAAAGATGTCAGCTTGCTTACAATTTGGCCAAAAGACATCCACAGACAGGGTCCTGGGGTCGATTAGCGCAGGATTATAGGGATGGGTGGGTGGGTTCGCGCGAAGCCTAGATTGGCTGAGCGCGAAAGCAGAGAGTGCCTAGGCTCGTGGCTAGCTACGGCTTATGAGGCACGGGCTAGCTAGAGCTGACCGTTGGGGAAGTCGTTGGTCGTTGGCTGCGTCTAACTGTTCGGGCAAGGTGGTTGCTCTGCAGGTGAGACGCGCCGATATTAACGGTAACAGTAACCGCTAGAGTTACTGTCCCGTACACTGATATTGGATATGCAAACCTCTAGATTCAAATCAATCTGACCATTTACCCTTAGGGCACGTTTTGCCAGTAACCTAAAGCCAAAGGCTTGCACAGCCAGAATTAGTGTTGCGGGGGGGACGGAGTGAGCCAGCCGAAGAACCGCCAAGCAGCAGGTGTTGGGGTCATGGTTGGGTCAATATATTTGCCTTCGGTCACAGAGCTATTCTTGGCCCAGCCACCCATAAATTTGATTACGGGGAGGGGCGCGCCGATGCAGCTGGCAGCGGACGCCGCGCCTTTCCGTAGGCTGTGCGACGTCCACTTGAAACCGGTGGGCGCGGATGAGCCGGCCGTGCGGAGGGCGAGGGCGAGCCACGCGGAGACGGTGGATGCGGCGCCCCAATCGGTAGAAGGTTCCGAAGGTGAGACGCTCCAAAAGGCGAGCGGGGGTGTCGCGTTGTAGAATTTCCGGCAGAATGCCGCGCGGTGGTCCGTGTAGTAGTCGATCAGGGCTGCCAGGACGGGGTTAGCGGCTACAGGGATAGCGATGACCGGTTTATCGCCGGCGTCGCGGCGGTGGTCCCCCTTAGATTTTCGTACGAATAGGCAGATTTGTTGAGAGGGCCCGTCGACAACCAGGTCACCGGTCTGGCAGCGGGCGCCGGTTTCGGCGCGGCAGAAAAATATGTAATTGACGCATACTGCCAAACAGGCCCTGAAGCGTTGCATCTGAGGGAGGGAAGCAGGGGTCCACGCGAAAGTACCGTGTAGGGTGTTGGCGGCGTGCAGGATGTCTAGGGCGACTTGTGCGGGTAGCGGGAGGCGAGCGGTGGTGGGAATCAGGCGGTGCTGTAGCATTTCGAGGCCACGGCGGGCGTCCGCCAACTGTTCGCCCACGGCGATAGGTTGGCGCCGGTGGTCACGGAAGAATTTGTTAACGGCGGAGAAATAAGGTTGCAGTGAGCTTGCAGCGACCGTTCCGCGTAGGGCCAGCTAGGCCGTGTAGCGGACCATCGTGGCGGGTGTGGCCTATAGTGGGGCGATGTTTTCCTCTGCACAAAAAATAAAAAACTGTCTGATGGCGCTCTGGTAGCTCGAGTACGTAGAGGGCGCTAGTGAGCTGCTGAGTAGGGCAACCGCCGTAACCCCGAGCTCGTCTGATCCTAGGAGGTCTTGAAAAGTTTCAGCTAGTTCGGTGGACCAGGGCGACTGTGCTGCTTCGCGGCGTAATCCGTAGCGCGGCGGTCCTGTACGCAGAGGAGGGACCTGCTGTACAGGCGCATTTAATCGGTCCGGGCGTATCGCCCGGCCAATCGCACCGCGTCGAGTGTAGAGCCAAGAGGGGGTGTGAGCCGAAAGGCCACGATGCTCCACGCGGGAGGCCCGACCCCTTCGCGCTTGCCTAGCCTGCCTGGAAAGAACAGGTCGCGGGACGCTGGGAAGTGCACGGTTTCTGTTGCCAAGCGGGCGAACGCGTGGTACCACGTTTTGTTTCGCCAGTAGGGGGCGATGACAGTGGCTGCGGCTTGAGCTTGTTCGAGTTTGGCGGCTAGCGCCGGCAGGGCAGACCAAGGGGGGTTGCAGTAGTTGTTCTCGCGTTTCCACGCCGCGTCGGGGAGGTGTAGGCAGTCGACGTCCTCGCACAGGGGGTCGCGCCAGCGGGCGTTGAAGCGTGGCAGCTGTGTGTTGAGCATAGAAGCGAAACGGTCGATCGTATGCGGGCCCCATCGGGTCTGAAGGTGGTGGAAGAGTCGTGGGTTGAGCTGCCAGTCTTCGGAGTCCAGCTCGCGGCTGAGCGTGTCGGCCCAGACGTTGGCGGCCGACCGGATGTAGCGTGGGCGGACGTGGATGTCGTTGGTGTCGAGTAGGAACCACAAACGCCGCAGTTCGGTCATCATGGCGGGCGACCGAGAAGTTAGCTTGGTTAGGACGGCGACCACGGCCGTGTTGTCCTCGTGGAGGAGGACTTGTCGTCCTCGGAGTTGGGGGAGAAAGGATTCGACCGCGTGCCGGACCGCTCGAAGCTCTTTCCACGTAATGTGTTGGAGGCGGTCGGGGGCGCTCCAAAACCCGCGGGCTTGGAAATTGGCGTCCTCGTTGAGGAGGGCTCCCCATCCGTAGTCGCTCGAGTCGGCGTGCAAATAGGCGGTCTCGATGGGCTTGTAGATCGACCGGCCGTTGTGTTGGGAGGGTACCGTGCGCCACCACTCGAGGTCGCGTCGGAGTTGGTGGGTGAGGCGCACGCGGCCTCCCCAACCGGTACGGGTAGCCAAGACGTTGTGGAGCTCGCGCAAAAAGAAACGGGCGGGCGCGATGGCGAGGTAGAGAAATTGCGCTTTCCCCGCGAAGGCTGCGAGTTGGCGCGTGGGTAGCCATCGTGCGTTGGACGCCGCTCGTCCGAGTAAAGACGAAGCGAGTTGTGCGAGGTGTCGCAGTTTTGTGAGCGGGGCGCGAAACTCGCCGCGTTGTAAATCCACCGTGAGGCCCAAGTGGTCGCCGACTTGCGTTGGCGTCCACACACCTTTCTTGGAGTTGCGTTGTAAGCCGAGGCTGTCCAGCATGGCTTGGACGCGCTGCCGAAGTAAGAGTGCCTCGTCGTAGGAGTCCGCCAAGAAAAGGAAGTCGTCCATGTAGGGGAGTAGTCGGGTGCCTCGCCATCGCGCGCTCCGGAGGAAGCGCTTGGACGGGCGGCGTAGGTTGGCCGGAGTAGATGCGGGCGTAGGAGGTGGTGGACGGCGTAGGTGGTTCGTAAACACTTGCGTGAGTTTGCAAAAGTAGTAGGCGGAGCCCGACCACCCCATGGGGAGGCACGCGAGGCGCCATAGGGTGCCGCGGTAATTCACCGTGAAGTAGTCCCGGTCTTCCTCCCGGATGCCAAGGGTGTAGTACCCATCGGCGAGGTCGAGCGAGACGAAGTAGTCCCCCGGTCGAGATAGATGGCGGAGGTGCTTGAGGGTCTCGCAAGTCATGTTGAATGTTGAGCAGTAGCGGTTGAGTTCTCGAAGGTCGATAATCAGGCGCCATTGATTGCACCCGGGTTTGGGCACCAAGAACATTCGGGAGACGTAGCGGGGGTTCGTAGAGCGCTCCCACGCGCCGCAAGCTTCGAAGCGTGGTAGTTCCGAGTTGAGAAACTCGAGTTGGTCGGGTGTGGCGTCTAGCATGGAGATGCCGTGGTTGAACGGCTTGGGGCGTAGGCCGTGTGTGAACTTCACACGTACGCCGTGGCGGATCCAACTTAGGACTTGGCCGCTCGCTCCGATGCGCTCCCACTCCCGCCATCTTCGACGTACGCGGTGGCGCATGAAGGAAGATGTCGGGGAGCAGGAATCGGCGCGGCGGGCCACACCATCATTTCTTGCTTGAGGGTTTAGCCGAATCGGTCGGCTTGGGGGGTGGGGCGGCTCGGGCTGCGGCTGTTGCTGCCGCCACGGCCTTGCGTTTGTCGGCGGCGGCTTTGCGGGTTCGAGCGTCGGGGCCGGTAGGCTTGTCCGGCGTGATTTTCGCGAACGCGGCGCCGGCGGCGGCTTTGCTGGCAGCGTGTAAGCTGACTTCAAGCGTGCGGTCGATGAAAGCTTGGCGTAGCGCGTCCAATGTGCCGGAGACCGCGGTAGGACGCGGTCGGCAGAAGCGTTCGTGTGCCAATTCGGCGAACACGCGGTCCGCATCCGTGCTCGTTTGTCCGCCCTTGGTGAGGCGGAGGAAGCCCAATCGAGTACGGGCGGCCTCCTCCGTCGCTGTGTGGGTGCGATGACCCGCTCGGATGAGGGCAATCGCCGCCGCCTGCTCTGTAGGTAGAGGTGGGCCGTGTGACAACGTGTCCAAAGCCTCGCCAATTACCGCGTTGGCGCAACTGTCGAAGAAGGCATAGCACCCGATGTGTAGGTACTCGTCGTACGCCGCTTGGGTACGTTTGTCGCTTAGAGCCCGGGCGGTGTCGTCCGTAAGAGTCCACAGACGTGGCTCGTCGACGTCTCGAGGGGGACGTTCGAGGCCGGCCGGGATGACTTCGCCGTAGTAGGTGAAGTCGACGAACTCGGCCGCGGAGGGGTCGGGTTCGTCGTCGAGCAGGTCAATAGGTTGCTCGGGGGCCGCCTTACCACCCTCCGTCGCTGTTGCGTCGGCGGGAATGGACGGCTGTCGATCGGTAGTAGCAGGTGTGGCTGTCGTCTGCTGGAGCTGTGCGAGTAAGGCAGCGTTAGCTGCCAAAAACTGCTCAGTAATCCGTTGTTCCGATGCCAAAACTGCCGTACGAATCTGTTCGGCTGTGCGTTGTTCGAGTGAGGTAGCGTGAGGGTCGGCCGCTGCGGCGGATGTAGACTGCTCAGGCTGCATATTGGGGAACTGCGTAGCTGAACGAGGGGAAGTGTCGCGTGACGCTCGAGTGCGCATGGGACGAAAAGGTAAAACTGACACCCTACTCGACTACTAGAGTCGAGACTGCATTCGCGCGAAGCCTAGATTGGCTGAGCGCGAAAGCAGAGAGTGCCTAGGCTCGTGGCTAGCTACGGCTTATGAGGCACGGGCTAGATAGAGCTGACCGTTGGGGAAGTCGTTGGTCGTTGGCTGCGTCTAACTGTTCGGGCAAGGTGGTTGCTCTGAAGGTGAGACGCGCCGATATTAACGGTAACAGTAACCGCTAGAGTTACTGTCCCGTACACTGATATTGGATATGCAAACCTCTAGATTCAAATCAATCTGACCATATATATAGTCAATTGTCTTACAAGAAAAAGCAGGGGTGCCGCCAAGCAAAAAGAAAAAAAGAGGAAAAAACCTAAGCCCGAGGAACAGGAAGGTATGCCACAGCGTTAGCACTGCCCTCCTGAAAAGCGGCATCGCGGAGATAGGAACCCAGAGAACCATGAAGAGCAGCATAAAGACGTTGCATGAATTCACGACTCACGTCCCCCATAAAACGCCGAAAAGGAAGAGAAGTACTTCGACTAACGAAATGTTGCAAACGGACATAACTGTCACATCGCAAGGAGCGAGAGTCAACAGCACTCATGTCAAGGAAGCGACGAACTGTCACCAAAATAGCCAGGCGATCAACCAAATCAGCCGCTATAGGCGCCAACCGGCCCACATCCTCCATAGCGACGGGATATCAGTCATGGACCGAAGGCGTGCCAAGCAAAGCATAAGTGCGGAGGTCCGCATCAAGTTTGCCATGCTAAGCTCCCAATGCAAGCCTGCAAAGGAGTGGGAGACGAGCACCTATACGAGGATCATTGGTGTTCGTGCGAGCACTTGTAATCGTCACATAAACAACAAGATGACGGTGTGGAGCCATGAAGTCTAACCAAACCACATCCCCATGACCATCTCGAGAAGCTCCCGACCGAGTACGGCGGACCTCCAATCGCAAGTCCCGCCACTTAGTGGCCCCCGCTTCAAACATGAACTCTTCAAGCACGTGAACAATCCGGTCATGGAGTTGAATGACATACCAAGAGCACGGGCACCGGGGGATGTGGACCATAAGCATAGCAGCTACATTACATTATTCATATACATACTACACTAGATTATTTACCCTAGGGTACGTTTTGCCAATATATGTCAGCTTATTTCTTGCAATTTGGCCAAAAGACACCCACATTCTAGGCATGGGGGGCGATTAGCGCGCGAAGGGGGTGGGGAGTTCGCGCGAAGCCTAGATTGGCTGAGCGCGAAAGCAGAGAGTGCCAAGCTCATAGCTAGTTCCGGCTTATGAGGCGAGGGCTAGCTAGAGCTGACCATTGGGGAAATCATCTAGTCGTTAATTACGTCTAACTGCCATGACAAGGTTGTTGTCCTATAGGTGCGACGCGCCGTTACTAACGGTACCATTTACCGCTAGGGTCACTCTCTCGTACACATGGGAATTGGATATGCAAACCTTTATATTTTTAACAATATGACCATCTACCCTAGGGCGCGTTTTGCCAGTAACCTAAAGCCAGAGGCTTGTACATACTAATCTTAGTGTTCTTGGGTGGACGGCATGAGGCAACCAATGAAACGCTAGGCAACATGTGATGGGGTCATGGTGGGGTCGATGTATTTGCCTTTGGTCACGGAGCTATTCTTGGCCCAGCCACCCGCGTATTTGATGACGGGGAGAGGGGCGTCGATGTAGCTTGCGGCGGAAGCTGCCCCTTTCCGGAGGCTGTGCGATGTCCACTTTAAGCCATATGGCGCGGTAGTATTTATCGTGCGGAGTGCGAGGGCCAGCCATGACGAAAGTGTTGCGGCGGGCCTTCTACTCACCGGAGGGTTCTAAAGGTGAGACACTCTAGATAGCGGCGGGGGGGTCGGTGGTAGTAGGTCGTGGAGAACGCCGTCCGTTGAGCGAGGTAGTAGTCATGTAGGTCGGCTAACAATGGGTTTGCGGTAATCGGGACGGCCATCACGGGTGTCGCGGCGTTAGTCGCCCATGGATTCTCGCACGAACATACAGATTTGTTGGGAGGGTATGTCGATTGTGAAGTCACTTGTGAGGCAGCGGATGCCATTTTTTTGCGCGGCAGAAAAAATGTGTAGTCGACGCACACCGCGAGCAAGGAAACGTTGGATGGAAGTTAGGGCAGTTGGTGTCCAAATTAGGTTGTCGCGGAGGGTGTTGGCGGCCGGTAAGATGTCGAGGGCGATTGTTGCTGCAAGAGGTAGCCGGGTGTCGGACGGGACGATATATTGTTGTTGCGTTACTAGCCCACTGCGAGTGTCGGCTAAAAGGTCGCCAATAACGATGGGGGGTAGCTGGTGGTCGCGGAAGTACTTGTTGACCGCAGAAAAGTAAGGATGCATAGAGCTAGCAGCGACGGTGCCACTCATGCCGAGCCACGGAGTGTAGCGATCCATGGTAGCGGTAGTGGCATGTAAGGGGGGGCGTCCATCTTCAACGCAAAAAGCGAAGTAGGGAAGGAGAACGCTGTCGTAGTTGGCATACGTGGATAGTGCAAGGGAGTTGTTGAGTAGGCTAATCGCGGTGGTACCCAAGTGGTCGGTGCCTAGGAGGGCACGGAAATGGGTAGCCATGGAGGAGGACCAAGTGGATGGGGACTCGTCCGTTGTGAGCAGGTAGCGTTGTAGGCCTAGGCATGTTTGTAGCTGGACGGGCGGGAGCGCGTAGTTGTTAGCGTGTGCGGCCCGTAGGGACTGGCATATGGCGCCGCGGCGGGTGTAGAGCCATGATGGGGTGTTACCCGAAAGACCACTCCAGTCGGGTGATCCGACCCCCGCGTGCTTGCCGAGCATGCCGGGGAAGAACAAGTCCCGTGATGGGGGAAATGTAGGATATGCGCAGTGAGTCATTAGAGGTCTTGGTACCATGGTTTGTTGGGCCATTAGGGGGCCACGACGGTAGCAGCTGCGCCAGACTAGCTCAGTTTGGCAGCGAGGGTTGGGAGAGCAGTCCAAGGAGGACTGCAATAGTTGTTTTCGCGGCGCCATGGCGCGTCGGGGAGGTGTAGACAGTGGACGTCTTCGCACTAAGGGTCGCGCCATCGGGCGCTGAAGCGCGGCAGCTGAGTGTTGAGCATAGACGCGAAGCGGTCGATAGAGTAGGGGCCCCACCAATCATGTAGGTGTGCGAAGAGTCGCGGGTTGAGTTGTCAGTCCTCGTGTCCAGCGCGCAACTCATGGTATCCGCCCAGATATTCGCCGCGGAACGGATGTAGCGGGGTCGGATGTGGATGTTGTTGGAGTCGAGTAGGTACCACAGGCGGCGCATCTCGGTCATCATAACGTGTGACCGTGTGGTTAACTTGGTGAGGGTAGCGACCAAGACGGCGGTGTTGTCTTCTGGGAGGAGGACGTTGCGTCCCTTGAGCTGGGGAAGGAACGATTTGATAGCGTGTCGAAGTGCTCGAAGTTCCTTCCATGTGATGTAGTGTTGTCGGTCCGGTGCATTCCAAAACCCGCGGGCTTGGTAGTTGGGGTCGTCGTGCAACACGGCTCCCCATCCGTAGTCGCTGGAGTCGGCATGGAGGTAGGCGCTTTTAGGGTTTCTTGAAATACACGAGGGGAGGAACGACATACGGCAACTACCAACTGTGTCTATGCCCCCCCCCCTGCCCCATGCCACGAAGGGAGGGGGAAGTTTGTGCTAGGAGGAGAGCGGCGACGGGAGGAGCGGCTACTATCATGGACGAGGGTGTGCGTGGACCTAGGAGGGGCATTTGACGGCCTAAAGGAGGGGGTTATCGCCACTCTCCCCCTAGCTTCGGCACGACCGGAGTCAGGCCGAAGCACATGAGCCTAGGTACATGGGCCTAGGTCATGCAAGCCCGACGCGACCAACACAAGTTGGCAAGCTAGGACAATTAGCGCTCTTGAGCGGCGGGAGCGGGCCTCGCATCGTTGAGATAACGACATGGTATTATTTTCATTTTATGGTCAGATTGATTCGAATCTAGAGGTTTGCATATCCAACTCCCATGTGTACGGGACAGTGACACTAGCGGTTATTGTTACCGTTAATCGCGGCGCGTCGCACATGCATAGCAACCACCTCGCCTCGGCAGTTAGACGCAACCAACGACCAACGACTTCCCCAACGGTCGGCTCTATCTAGCCCGCGCCTTATAAGCCGGAACTAGCCACGAGCCTAGCACTCTCTGCTTTCGCGCTCAGCCAATCTAGGCTTCGCGCGAATGCAATCTCGACTCTAGTAGTCGAGCATGGTGTCAGTTTACCATCGTCCCATGCGCACTCGAGCGTCACGCGACACTTCCCCTCGTTCAGCAACGCAGCCCCGAACCATGCAGCCTGAGCAGTCTACGTCCGCAACAGCTACTTCCATCGAGCAACGCACATCCGAATAGATTCTTACGGCAGTGTTGGCCTCGGAACAGCGGATTACTTAGCAGTTTTTGGCGGCTAACGCTGCCTTACTCGCACAGCTCCAACACACCGATAGCCACACCGCTATTACCGATCAACAACAGTCCATTCCCGCCGACGCGACCCTAGCGCCGGAGGGTGGTAAGGAGGCCCCTGAGCCACCTATCGACCTGCTTGACGACGAACTCGAACCCTCCGTGTAGTCGGTCCGGTCGCCACATTTAATGTCCTAATTAGGCACCACGAGGGGCGCGGGCCGCGGACGGTGCCCCCTATTTCACTCATCTGCACAGCCGCAACGCCTAATCCACAGTCTCGACCCAACCCGCCGCAGCCACAGCGACTGCATGAAGCCCGTAGGTGTTTGAGGACTCCTAAAGGGGGCTACCGAACACTATCGTCCGCTTTGAAGGTGAGTAGTGGCGCCACAGGCGCGCGTTTCACGTAGGCGGGCGAGATTCGGTGGTAATTGCACTTCGAGAAGTGCAGCAAGGCGCGACGATGCGTGACGATGCTATGTGCTGTGCGTTCCTATAGGCCAGTGCCGTCCCAACGCGACCTTCCCGGCGTCAAAAGACGCTGGCACTGCTGAGATATGCCAAGCCCGCCCGCCGATCCCCCTCCATTTGCGAGTGCTGGGTCGTGCCCCGCCCCTCAGGTAGTCGCTGAGCCAAGTCTAGCGGAAGCACGCCAGGCCCTGAGGTCGCGCCCTACGGCACTGGGCAAGCCGAAGGGTTGCGTGTCTATTTAGTGCGCGGTAGGGCAGCACGAGATAACTCATAACGACAGGCACAAGCGGTAGGACGTGAAACCCGTATTCAAGGGGGCCGATGGCGTTTTCAAGGTGTACACAAAGGACAACACTTGGGCTGTGCATTCGAGCGGTATCAGCTCTGCTGCCCAGCGCGGCGTGGAAATAGCGGAGGACGACCTATGGTGCTGCAGCAAGTGCTACCAAAGCCCTCACCACACAGAGTTTGGGCGGCGCCGGTCAACCCACTGGAACGCCGTGAGGGATGGGGCGGCGGTTTCCGTTGGAGCTGGCAGCGCGCCATGCACGCGACAAGAGTTGAGATTCCACAAGCGCTTGGCTGAGGACGCCCTCCATGCAAACGAGCATCTGGAAAAAAAACCAAGCTTGCGGAAGAGGGTTTGGCTTGCGCTGAGCATGTTATCCCATCACATGCAGAAGTTGTGTTGACTGGTCTTACATACGAAATAGCTAGGAACTACATAACGTGAATAGCGCCAATAGAGGTCTATGAGCATATCCGTGAACGAACTACACCACGTATGTGTGATAGAGAGAGAGAGAGAGAGAGAGAGAGAGAGAGAGAGAGAGAGAGAGAGAGAGAGAGAGAGAGAGAGAGAGAGTCTGTGAGAGAGAGAGAGAGAGAGAGAGAGAGAGTCTGTGAGAGAGAGAGAGAGAGAGAGAGAGAGAGAGAGAGAGAGTGTGTGTGTGTGTGTGTGTGTGTGTGTGAACGAGATATAAACATATATGGTGTGTGCGAGAGAAATATTGCTTTTTTTTTGTGCGAGAAAGGATGCATGTAAATGATTGTTTTGGAGTAAGAGAGGGATGAGGCATGCAAACCTGTGATATTGAGAAAAAGAATGCGCGTATGTGAGACAGATTGTCAAATTGTAACCTGCTCTGTGCGACATATGTGTGAGCATATGTGCTGACTGGACATAGTGTGTGCAAGCGCTTGCAAAAAATAAAATGGAATCTGGCGCGCGCGCGCGCGCGTGTGTGTGTGTGTGTGTGTGTGTGTGTGTGTGCGCGCGCGCGAATGTGTCTACGTGTGTGTGTGTGTGTGTGTGTGTGTGTGTGTGTATGAGTGCGCGCGCGCGTGTGTGTGTACGTTTGTGTTTATGTGTGTGTGTGTGTGTGTGTTTGTGTTTGAGTGTGGGTATGTGAGAATGTTTGTGTGCGAAGGCTGCGCGCGCGAGATAGTGTGCTTGTGTGTGTGTTCAAGTGTGTGAGTGAGTTAAAAAACGAATGTGCCTGAGAGAATGTCCGTCCGTGTGTGTATATGCTTGTCAGAAATAAACCTGTGTGCGTGTATGCGAGAGAAAATAAGAAAAATGTGCGTGTGCGGAAGAGAGCACTTTTGTATGTGTGTGTTTGTGTGTGTGTGTGTGTGAGAGAGAGAGAGAGAGAGAGAGAGAAGGAGACATTTTAAACGTAGGTTATAACTTACATCCTCCTGCATTATGTAATTCCCACTTGAGCATAACATAAGCATATGGTATTGACCACCACCGTACACATATTTTAGCGCGTGACAGGAAAACGCCAAGATGGAGCTGGCTAGTTTTAAACGGCAAGTGAAAAATACCAGCGACATGGCAACGAAGCACAAGAAGAGACTAGATGAGCTAAATGCGGCCATCACCCACAGATTCCCAACGTGAGCCTTCTTGTTTCCGGTGCTTACTGATTGTGTTAAAGAGGAACATCATGCTATTGGTTTAAAGTGTCATTGAATGTAGTGTTTTTGTGAACTCATATTCTCTGGCGATTCCAAGTCTAAGCTAAAGGCTGCCGGCGACAAGATCCTATGGCTACAAGAATCTAAAGAGAAGCTCAAGCAAGCGACAGCACAACAAAACATCCACGTTGTACATCATTTTGCTTCCACATATGGCGAGAAGTGGGATAAGCAAATTCAACAAAAGATGGATGCCATGGCGGATATGGAGCAGCGTTGCGCAGATCTTGCAGCACAATCCAAGCAACAATACATTAAGATGCTGCTGGCTCAAGAGAAGGCTCTACGGATGCAAGGCATCGCGGATGAGCAGCGCGATGTCAGCCTTCGGCTCGAGAAAATCCATATAAAGTGCGATGCGCTTATTACTCTTGGGATGCATGGTCGCGCGATGAATGTGTTGCGCTGAATAGGTAATGTTTCATGCTGTTCCGCAGAGTGTGGTGGCCCAACGCCATGAGCTGCGTATCATGGTGGATGAGTTGACACATTCCGTGAGCTTGATCTCTTCCGAGCTTCTCGACATGCAAAGTCTATCCGTGACGGGTCGCTGGTGCCCATTGTCAACACGAAGAAGAATAAGCGGCACTATGAGGAGGGCTTCATCCAGAACTTGCAGCAGTTGATCATAGATTTTGACCTGCGGGGGAAAAGCATCGACAAGTTACTTCACCGCACTTTGTCATTGTTCTTAGGAAAGTCAGTAGAGGAGCTCAAGGAGACAGTCCCCATAGTCGGCAAGTCGCAGATGTACGTGCATGGCGACGCGTACTCCAAACTTAAGCGACGGCAACTATCTAAACTAGCATGTAACCCACACCATAGCTTGCGGCGCCCATTTTACTGCTACGAGGCAGATGGTGGTTCAATCTCACGAAATCACCGCCTGGCAATCCTGATGACTCTGGCAGGGTAGACATATGATAATGCTACACATTTGCGCTATCAAGTCTGTGCTTTAACGTCAGGCACGTCCGCTGAGGCTGATGCGGCGACGCTGGCAGCAACTTCGGAGGTAAGACACCATACCGCATATGTGAATACGCTCTTTTGTACTATGTCAAGTACGGGTGCCAATCGCCAATACCGCTTGCATACTGCATGAGCATGGTTGGGCGCTCGAGTACTTGTTGTGGTTGGTGTCCGACAGTGCTACCACAATGGAGTCTACTCGTAAGCGGATGGAAGAAAAGCGGGGGCCTGTCATTTCGTACCTCTTGGCTACAAGTGAGTATGGTTACGTCACCGCTCCGTTTGGCCGTCATATTGTTGCTTTGTTTTACAGACAGAATGATTTGCATCAGGTGCCGGTACTTTTCGATCCTTTCTTCCGGCGTCATTTCGCCCTTTGTTTGTTGTTGTGGTCGACCCAATCACAGTGAGCAACGCCCTCACAAAAGCCATGGCAGCCAACGTTGACCAGCCCCTCATGCTATTGCAACCGCATCCTGGTTTGATGAGTGGTGATGACCCAGCTTGTGCCACGAGATTAGACGTGACTGAGAAGCCAGACCCGCTCCGCTTCACGGAGGGCATGGGCGGGATGGACCTCTTTGCAACAACCAAGCTGGCATGCTTCGCCAATACCATCGTTACGTGACGGAGCACGCAGCGGACTGGTACGTTGTTCGGTTTCCTGCGCGACTTGCCAGTTATTGGGACCCAATTGACGGGGTGGGGAACACGAGGCGTGATGGGCACCTGACTGGCAAGGTGTGCGCACGCAAGTGCAAGTATTGCGCCGCTGGTGTGCCTAAGTGGAAAACGGGTCACACCGTTCGTGCGCACAAAATTGAGAAAGCCCCACCTCTCCAAGCTCGCAGCCAAGTGGTGCCCAGATGAAGTTGCTTTGCAAGTGCCTAGTAATAATGTGGCGACGCTCAAGAGTGCTCTACTTGAGCGGATTGGTGAGTGCCAAGCCAGCGGCAATGCCACGTATTTTATCAACATTGCTGAGAGTGACATTTACACGGTGGTTGTGGGACAAGACATGTAAATTGTTGCCGGATCCACTAGAGTAGGCAGTTGTCCGAAGCCTTCCATCACTTATATCATTATATGTAGACGAATATATCAAGAGTGGAATGGTGACAATTATAGTTGTATGTGCCTTATCATCTAACATTCATGCCCGCCCTTCACTTGTCCTATCATTTTACATGCAAGCCAATCCAGCATTCACATCATACGCAGATAAAACAAGAGTCAGAATACATGTGCATGCTTCTTCTGTTTCATGCGTGCAACTGTGTTTTATATGCGGTATAGATGCAGCCCAACTCAATAGCCATATAGCATATGCCATCGATCCAACGCGGCGCGCGCAGTACAGAAGTACCCGTACATTACGCCGAATATCAGTCGCTCGCGACGGCTGAAAAAATTTGAAGCGCTGCGCGCAAACTCACCGGATTTTAACAGCATTCGTCGAGAGCTTTCGAACGAGGTGCGATGTGTCCGGTAAAGCTGGCAGATGAAGAATCTGTTTTTTTACTGGTCCGGCCAAGTCGCGAAATCTGGGGGTCTAGGCTTGACCGGACCGACTACCGTGTCCGAATTCGTCGACTCCACCTACTACGGCGAAGTCATCCCGGCCGGCCTCGAGCGTCCGCCACGCGACGTTGAGGAGCCACGTCTGTGAAACCTGACAGACGACACCGCCCGGGCGCTAAGCGAGAAGCGCACTCAGTCAGCCTACGACGAGTACCTACACATAGGCTGCTATGCCTTCTTCGACTGCTGCGCCAACGCGGCAGTTAGCGAGGGTTCGGACACGCTGTCGAACGGCCCACCTCTATCGACAGAGCAAACGGCAGCGATTACCCTTATCAGAGCGGGTCATCACACCCACAAAGCGACGGAGGAGGCCGCCCGTACTCGATTGGGCTTCCTCCGCCTCACCAAGGGCGGACAAGCGAGCACAAATGCGGACCGCGTCTTCGCTGAATTGGCCCACGAGCGCTTCTGTCGCCCACGCCCTACCGCGGTTTCCGGCCCACTTGATGCGCTCCGCCAAGCTTTCGTCGACCGCACGCTTGAAGTCAGCCTTCACGTTGCCAGCAAGGCCGCTGCCGGCGCAGCCTTCCCTTACATCACGCCTGACAAACCAACATACCCTGATGCCATGGCCCGCAGAGGCTGCCGCCGACAAACGCAAAGCCGCAGCAGCGGTGGCAACAGCCGCCCGTCCAAACCCTTTGGCCAAACCGATCGACCAGGAACGGCCACCACCCAAGAAATGATGGTGTGGCCCGCCGCGCCGATTCTTGCTCCCCGACATCTTCTTTCATGAGGCATCGCGTGCGTCGAAGATGGCGGGAGTTGGAGCGCATCGGCGCGAGCGGCCAAGCCCTAAATTGGATCCGCCATGGCGTGCGCGTCAAGTTCAAGCACGGCACACGCCCCAGGCCTTTCAACCACGGCATCTCTATGCTGGACGCTACACCAGCCCAACTCGAGTTTCTAAACTCGGAACTTCCACGATTCGAGGCTTGCGGAGCGTGGGAGCGCGCGGACAACCCTCGCTACGTCTCCCGAATGTTTTTAGTACCCAAGCCAAGATGCAACCAGTGGCGCCTCATTATCGACCTTCGAGAACTCAACCGCTATTGCTCCACGTTCAACATGACTTGCGAGACCTTGAAGCACTTCCGCCACCTCTCCCGCCCGGGCGACTATTTTGTCTCCCTAGACCTCACCGACGGGTACTACACCCTTGGCATACGGGAGGAAGACCGCGACTACTTCGCGGTCATATACTGCGGCACTCTTTGGCGCCTCGCTTGCCTTCCGATGGGCTCGCCTGGCTCCGCGTACTACTTTTGCAAACTAACGCAGGTCTTTACGAACCACTTGCGTCGACCCCCACCGCCTACGCCAGCACCCACACCGGTACGCGCGCGCCCGTCGAAATGTTTTCTCCGGAACGGCCGATGGCGCGGTACGCGCCTACTCCCATACATGGGCGATTTCCTTTTCTTGGCCGACTCGTACCACGACGCGTTGCTCCTTCGCCAACGCGTCGAGGCCCTACTCAACAGCCTAGGCCTCCGGCGCAACCCCAAAAAAGGCGTATGGACGCCGACGCAAGTCGGCGACCATTTAGGCTGAACGGTAGACCTACGGCTCGGCATGTTCCGCGCCCCGCCCGCAAAGCTACCCCAGTTCGCTCAACACGCGTCATCCCTACTCGGCCGAGCGGCCTCAAACGCCCGGTGGCTACCCACTCGCCAACTCGCGGCCTTCGCGGGAAAAGCCCAGTTCCTCTACCTCGCCATTGTGCCCGCGCGCTTCTTTTTGCGCGAGCTACAACGTCTTATCCACACGCAGTGGCTGGGGAGGACGCGTTCGACTCACCCATCATCTACGACGCGACCTCGAGTGGTGGCGTACAATACCCCACCAACACAACGGTCGGTCCATCTACAAGCCCATCGAGACCGCCTACCTCCATGCCGACTCCAACGACTACGGATGGGGAGCCGTTTTGAACGTCGACTCCAACTACCAAGCGCGCGGTTTTTGGAACGCTACCGACCGGCTACAACACATCACATGGAACGAACTTCGAGCGGTTCGACACGCGGTCGAATCCTTTCTTCCCCAACTGAAGGGCCGACAAGTCCTCCTACACGAGGACACCACTGCAATGGTCGCCGCCCTAACCAAGCTTACCTCCCGGTCACCCGTCATGATGACCGAGCTCCGCCGCTTGTGGTACCTCCTCGACACCAACGACATCCACATCCGCCCGCGCTACATCCCACCCACCCAACCCTATAATCTTGCGCTAATCGTTGTGGGTGTCTTTTGGCCAAATAGTAATCAAGCTGACATCTTTGGCAAAACTTGCCCTAGGGTAAGTCGTAGTTGTAGACCTTGTTTGTCCATGTATGATTTATATCATGAAATGAAATGAAATTGTTTATAACAATTACCGAGTTAACGGTTGTTTTCTTCGGGCGCCCGAGTGATCATGCCTCCTAGAGTACCGTTTTGACCTTTGGATCTACACCATGAAACCACTTATCCCAACCTCTCCAACGGCAGTAAGAATAAAGTCAAATTCATGTTAGTAGACACTAACTTTACACTAGCATGAAAAATATACATCGCTATTCTCCACAATGCGCAGTTTGCTTGAGTTGCTGCGAGGGCGCTGACTAGCCAAGATGATCACTTGACCTCTGCGTTTGTGCGACTCCGGTCGTGCCGGAGCTTGGGGGGGGAAGCATGCGAAAAACCCCATCGCACAAATCGTCGACGGTCCCATGCTAATCCGCGCGGTCCTCCGTCTAAGATGTCGCTGCTCCTCCCATCGCAGCTCGTCTCCTAGCCCAGACTTTTGGTAGACAACAAGTACTTTTGGCTATCCAATAAGGGGCCCCGGCACAAGGAGTGGGTGCTTTTCGAGGATGAACCGCCAGCCAAGGTATCACATCAAAACTGTTTCAAAGTACACGCGTATGTATGGCTATGTTAGCAAGAATGGTAGGAGACCTCTGTTTGTGACAGCGGGGAGCAGCGGCATTAAAGCAAAGAGCAAGGGCGTAAATGGCGAGCTGTATCTCACCTTGTTGCAAAAGGACATGATACCCTCGTGTTAGGCTTTGATGGGCAAAAGGCCCTTGGCCGAGGCGCAACATCAATTGATTTTTAAGCAAGACAACGCTAAAGCTCACGCTTGCAAGAAGGTTAGGAATTGGCTTTCGTCTCAATGCGGCTTTCAATTGATACAATGGCCTGCCAAAAGCCTTGATCTTAAGTAGATTGAAAACATGTGGGGTATTGTGTCGATTAGATTTTAAAAAAAGGTCGGACATGTCCATACGCAATTCTGAGGCGGCTATACAACACGAGTGGGAAACAACTCCTTACTCTGCCCACTGCGCCGTGTTCAACTCTATCCCCAAACGGCTAACGGAGTGCATAGCAAACGATGGGGAAACAACCCACTATTAGGGTAAATTTAGGGTTTTGGATAGGTTGGCATGCAAATCAACACAAATCTGATAATCCGATTTTTATCCAACACTCCTCCACAAAAGTCCGGACATGCATGATGTTAAACATAAGCTGGTCAAGAATACGCTCCCCTCTCACCACGTCAAGCACGACGACACCCGAGTAGCAAACAATTGTAGGAGGACTGGGAATAAAGCAGTAAGCCGTCATATGGGGGGGTTGAACCTCAGCTTAAAGCGGGTGTTGTCGGTGGAGTTTGTCGAATTACGCCCATAAATTCCCATGAAATTATCCGAACTACACACGTCGTTTTGAGCGCCACGCTTGGGCATCGCTCAAGCGCTCATATCAAGCTGCTTATTATTCCGTGTTCCACATAACCGTATTTTGGGGGGCTTTTTGGAGGGGCTTTGGAGGCGTGGTGCCATGGTCAAATGAGCGAGGTTTGGTTTGCGGGTTTGTGAATAGAGCACGAAAGTTCACGCCGCAAGCACGAGTGGTTTTTTGGAAAGCAAGCGAGCAAAAACGCACATGACACATGTTTGGATAAACACTGCACGCTGTTAAAATGCGAGGGCGATTGGCTTAGGGGAGGGGCGAGGTCCAACTCGGCCGTTAGGGACCCATCACGTTGACGGTGCCGTTTGGAATGCTTGGGAATGTGCTTGTGCCAATCACACCCGCCTCACGCGTGGCACACGTCGGGAATTAGGCTCGGAAGTCAGTAGGAATGAAGCATTGGTAAACATACATCGAAAACCCTCGCATAAATCACCTCATGAGGTGAGCCGACTTCGACGGGTGATGCTTGGCACTGCGGCTTAGCTTTGTCGGAATAATTTGGAAATAAGAAACAATTCACAGAAAAAAAATTGTGGGTGTTCGAACTACGGAGTAGCTGCGTTCGACGCGCATTGAAAAGACGCGTCCAACGGTACCTGTTTATTTTTTTTGACAATATTTGAGTATGTAATAATCTCTTGAACATTGCGGCCGAAAGCAGCTTGCCCTTGGGTTGTGCGCATATCGGTGGTAAGTCTACATACGCGATTTTGTGCGTCCCCCCCACAGCGGCATGCCTAACACCTCCTCCCTCCGTCGCCTAGAGCTCGTGTCACCACAATATGCACACTGTCCGATCGACGCCCTCGAGGACACCCTCTTGGCCCTACCTATGGGAGATAAAGTTTGCCCACTTCACCGTGGGGTGGCCTTGCCCCCCTCCACAGCCGACAAGCCGACTACACCCTTACCGTTCTCTGCTAGTTCTACCGTTGGAGCCTCGACTGCAGTATAGTGGAAAACTCGGACTTTAACGACTACATTCTACCCCCGGCCGACTAGACGGCCACTGCGGTCATCGATTATATCAACTACCATAGGGATACCGCTCGAGGCCGAACGTGCTTACACACCCTCTACTCTTCCATGACGGCACTAGACGTCTCTAATTATCGGACATAGACAGATAATACTACCGACGAACCGGACGGAGTCGGCGCCATCGCTATCGGCGCAACGGACGCCACCTTCAAGCACACGCGCAAGGTGGTCCTTAGCCTCACCTCCCCACTCCCCCTCCTTTATGGCACCACCCTCAAAAAGATTACCATTCACCTTACGTCCGACATAATCAACCCGCGGCTGCTACGTATCTACAGCGTCCCGAAACCCGCGCTAGGGGAGGAGAAATCCTACCACCCAAGCCTATCCGCCATACCCGAGCAGACCCAACACCTCACCGATCCACCGCCTACCCCCGTCACTGATACTACGTGGGCCTCCAACGGCCTTTCCTCCCAGAAAAAGACCCGCCCTACTCGACACAACCATATTGTGGACCGGCACAAAATCAGTTTTGCCTCGGTAACCCTCCACGCACACGGCTCAAGCCTTCTCGGGGGCTCGGCCAAGCTATTCACACATGTCGACCGCTCGTCATACCTGGCGCGTGCCCTAGACATGCTTTTGCGTCTAAGATCCGCTACCCACCCCGACCCGGAGACGGACCCTACCGTTAACTCGACCCAACCCCACGACCCGGATCGGGCCGGTGACACGACCAACCATCCCGACGCCTACCGAGCAGCAAACTCCCAACCGCTAAACCAACCTACCACTATGGAGGAGGACCACCCCCACGAGGCCACAACAAAGCCCCCAACTAAAGCCCCGTGGCATATTGTACAACCTCCTAAACGCCGCCCCCAAGAATCCCAAGCCATATCACCTGAAGAGGAAGACCACTAGCAACGCGTGGTCTCTGTTCGGCTTCTCCTCCGCTCAGCCTCCCCCTCCTCATGCCAACGACTTGCATAAGAATACGCCGCCCTACTGGTTGAAGAAACCCTCATACTTTTCTGGCCCGGTGATAAAATGCAACGCCCCGACCCTAACGCCAAATCCTCCCTTCCCCCACGTCCGGCAACATCCACGCCACAACGCCCCCGTTGCCCTCCCTCTGAATTTGCCGCGGCAAATATTTCTCCGGACGACATTTCGCGCCGTCCCTGTTAGCACTAGCATCCCGTTGCATAGTACTTATGTACAAGGTAGCTATTTGTCGTCTTAGTACTTAGTGTTATGCTATTAGCGGTACTCTATCCCCTATTAGTGGCGGTCGGCCGGCCCTGCCGGTGCCTTCGCCGGCCGCCATCTCTCTGCTCTCACTTCTCTAGTCGCCACAGCCGGCCCCCTTGTGGGGCCGGCACGACCTCCGTGTAACTATCCGTTCCCGACTCTAATAGGTTATGGGCCCTCCACCAAGTGACACTAGAGAAGAGCGTGTGTAAAGCGCTCGGCGCCACGCTAGTCCTACCTACTCCCACGTAAAAAAGTAGAGCGTGTGTAAAGCGCTCGGCGCCACGCTAGTAAATCATCGTCCAATCGACACCACGCTTCGCCTTTGAGCTGGTTGTCCGCGATTGTCCTACCATCTCCAACGGGAGAAGAGCGTGTGTAAAGCACCCGGTGCCACGCTCACCCCACCTAGCTTTCAGTCTCACCTAGCCTTCGGCCTACCGATGCTCTCGACTGGATTTGGTTGTTTGAAACCGACCCGCGAAAATTCGGCCCGTGCGTACTTTAATTAGTAATGTTATTGTTTTTTCCCGAGGCAACGCCGCAACGCTCACCTAACTTAGCGGGGAGCTTGCTTTTCCCACGGCGAAAGGGGGGAGTCAACACGAGCATCGCCCGTCAATGCTTTTGCGTGTCTACACGCTCCTAACAGCCATGTTGGCTTTGCGTCTTCCTCGCCGGTCGCTCTCATGCGTCGGCTAATTCGCCCGTGGACAAATTTTCCCGCTACATGTCAGAACAGTACATTATGCAGTACATTTGGAACCGCTTCATCTCGGCAATTCGCCGGTCGCGGCACATTCTTGTGAGCGCATGTCGCTATACCTCCCGGCTTGAGACACACGCTACAAGCACTACACTTTCGGCCAAGATGGCACCTTCCTCAACGCAAGCTAGGACGACGTCAGGACCTCGGCGACCTTGAGGGGGGGTGTTAGCACTAGCATCCCGTTGCCTAGTGCTTATGTACAAGGTAGCTAATTGTCATCTTAGTACTTAGTGTTTGCTATCAGCGGTACTCTATTCCCTATTAGTGGCGGTCGGCCGGCCCTCCCGGTGCCTTCGCCGGCCGCCATCTCTCTCCTCTCACTTCTCTAGTCGCCACAGCCGGCCCCCTTGCGGGGCCGGCACGACTTCCGTGTAACTATCCGTTCCCGACTCTAACAGTCCCACTCCAATTCAACTCCCAACAACGGCCCACTCGGCAGGGAGGCGACTAGAATAATCACCCGCGCCTCGACTTGCACCCCGGTAGGAAATGCCAACGGTGGGACATCCTCGACCGCCATACGCGCTCTCTCCAAGAAGAATGCCAATAGTGGGTGAGGGAAGATTGGGGAACTAGCAATCCCTTTGCAAGGCGATCGGAGCATTAATTGTATGTTGCTTCTTTTTCCGAGGTGGAGGGGGATTCTGTGGACTTCAAAACGGGACTTTACCGCTGAGTAATATGTGATGAAATGTCTTCCAACCCCCGACAAGGTAGAGGTTGATTACACTCCCCTACACGATTGTACTGACTTAGTCCCTAGGAGAATCTAGGATTAAGAAAGGCGGTCTACATTTTGTTCTTTCTAAGTTCTAAATGGCATATGCAAGGAGGCCCTTAGACAACAGTCGCACTACGCGTCAACGATAGATGTTGTAAATCATTTTCATTTTCATAATCTCCACCCGGGAGGGAAGCTTCCGCTCAATATCCACCCGTCGAGTACTAGGTCCGGGGTTGAGATTGACGCCAAGGGTTAGTCTCCACCCGGGTTGGTCACCACCGCTTAATCTCCAGCCGGGAGGGTCGCTAAGGGGTCAATCTCCACCCGAGACGGTCACTACCGCTAAATCTCCGCCCGTCGAGCACTAGGTCCGGGTGGTGATTGTCGGTCGGGTGTTAGGCACCACCCACGTTGGTCACCACCGCTCAATCTCTACCGAGGAGGATCGCGACAGGGTTAATCTCCACCCGTCAAGCACTAGGTCCGGGTCGGAGATTGTCGCTAAGGAGTTAATCTCTACTCGGGAGGGTCGTCATTGCTCAACCTCCAATGGTTGAGCACTAGGTCCGGGGTGAAGGTTGT
>JAPMLY010001312.1:95000-119916 GCA_026401115.1 Tetraselmis chui
GACGGTGTCCGGCTGGCTCTCTTGCCTCCGAGCCAGATTTTTCTTGTCCCCTGTCCTTTTGCCGTCTGTTTCCGCCACCCATATGATCGCGTTGTGCTGGACGCACCCTCCCCCGGTGGTTTACGTTGTTAGGGGGCCGCCTATACGAGCAGTGTGCCGTTGCGATAACCCGGGGCACACTGCCTAAGGCAGCCTGTCGATAACCGGGTACCGATTAGGGGAGGGGAACGGATAGTGCCCAGGGATCGGCTATCCTCAAAAGATGGTGGGTACGGGAATACTTAACTGAAAACTCCCCGTACCGGGTTTTTCCGGCGGCGGATGATCCTCCCGACCTCCGCCGCCAGACCGTGCCGCTCCTCCGGCTGCGACCCACCTCCGTCTTGTGTATCTTCGGGCCTCTTCCCTATGGGAGACCAAAAGTTCTCGCGGGGCTGGCGGCTGCTAGCGAGCGCCGTGCCCTAGCGTTGCTTCCCAGATGTCCGCCGCCAGCTCCAACACCCTCGTCCCACCGCTGATCCGTCCGTACCCTTCCTTGCCAAAAAACATTCCGCAGTCCTCGTACCCGTCAGGGCGGGAGAGTATCTGTGAGTATTTAGTCGGTGAAAGAACATATCGGATAGGCCGAGCGGGAGATCCATGTGTTGGTGTACGGATATTAAGTTTTTTCAAAACCCTCCGTACCGGGCTTCCCGACACCTGCTGATCCCGCGGATCGCAGCTGTCGGTACCTCGTTCAGCCCCCTAGCGTGCCAGGCCTGGCACAGCTACGGGGTTACCAGCGCCCACCGCGTGGAGGTAGAGGTAGGTGCCGACGGGCCTGCGAGCGCACCCCTCTCCGGGGCCGCCGCCGCTGCGCCGCCGGCGGGCGCCGCAGTGGGGACAAAGGGAGTGAGAAGAGAAAGATGGCGGCCGGCAAAGGCACCAGCAGGGCCGGCCGACCGCCACTAACGGGGAAATAGAGTACCGCTATTAGTACAACACAAAGTACTAAGATAAGGACTAGCTACCTTGTACATAAGCACTAGAGGTAATGCAATGCTAGTTCTAACACTCCCCCTCAAGGTAGCTTAGGTCTTGTCGTCGCCCTTGCTTGTCTTCGAGGAAGGAGTCATCTTGGTCGTAGGCGTTGTCCGGGTAGCGGTATCTCAAGCCGGATAGGTGACGCTACATGTGCTCACAGGAACGGGATGCTATCGGCGAGTTGCCGACAATAAACTGGACCAATGTAATGCGTAATGTACTAGTCTGACATGTAGCGCGGGAAAACCGTCCACGGGCGAATTAGCTATCGCATGAGAGCGACCGGCGAGGACGGGGAAAAGCCAACAGGGCTGCCACAAGCGTGTAGGCACTCGAAAAGAATAGTCGGGCGCTATCGTGTCGACTCCCCCCCCTTCGCCGTGGGCAAGGTTAGAACCTCGCTTTGTCATATGAGCGTTGCGGCGTTGCCTCGGGAAAAAACAAAAACAGTACTATTTAAAGTACGCGCGGGCCGAATTTTCGCGAATCGGTTTGAATTTGATTTGAAACCAGATCCGGTCGATAGCATCGATGAGCTGTGAGCAGGGTGGTGTAGACAACCAACCTAGGGCGGCCATATATGACCATGGGCGGCTGGTGTCGGTAGTGGTAGTTCAAGCGAGTATCCATGTTGCACGCTCTTCTCCTTGGGTGGCGGAGGCGGTACTGCTAGCCTAGGTCGGCCACGGGGGACCTTGGGCGGCTAGCGTCGGTATTGACTTCATTACGAGTTTCTAGGTTGCACGCTCTTCTCCTACTTGGGGCTGCCGTATTTCGGAGGTCTGACTATCCCGGGTAACGTTGTAGAGGGCCCATAACCTCTTGGAGATTGGAAGTACAATGGTTACACGGGTAGTCTAGCTGGCCCCGCTAGGGGGTCAACATTGGGGACAAAGGGAGTGAGAAGAGAGAGATGGCGGCCGGCAAAGGCACCGGTAGGGCCGGCCGACCTTCACTAACGGGGAAATAGAGTACCGCTATTAGAACAACACAAAGTACTAAGATAAGGACAAGCTACCTTGTATATAAGCACTAGAGGTAATGCAATGCTAGTTCTAACAAGTCCGCGTCGTAGGGAGCAACCACGTATAGAACTCCCACGAGACGCAACGCCTTCATGCACTCGGTAGTAGCAGGCAAACCAAGTTTTTGTGCCACGGCCGCAGCTACGTGGTAATGCTTGCCGCCGTCGCACAGCATGATGGCACTCGCTATCCGCCGTTGCTGTCGCGCGCGGCTTGTATGTCGGATTCTCGGCCGGGAAGCGCCCGTCGCAAAAACTAGCACGAGATTCAGGGCTACAACGACTACATACTGAGCTCGCTGCAACACTGTTGTGGCGAGCTGGTTGTAGTCGGCATATTCCACGAAGCCATTGCGTATGCGTACGCGAGCTCGTGCACCCACACGCACGCACTCACCCCCATTCCCTTTCCTTGAGCCGATACGCGAATATTCGCCGCTCGACACAATGACCCAAGGCCGGGCAAAAATCCCACGACATTATATTTTTAGGTGACGTGGGTTTGTGGCGGAAAAGTTGCGTATTTTGGACACTTGCAGCTTTCGTTTGGGCAGGTTGGGGCTGCATATGGGTGGTTTTGCCGCGTTTTAGTACATTCCGTAGTTGTACACCGCAGCGCTCGTTCGGGCAGTGGCGGAGGCCTTACGCCAGCTCTGATTTTTGCTCTTGTTATCGATAAAGACGTAAGTACTATTTTTCATTTTGTGGATCCCCTCTTTACTTTATCCAGCGCTCAAAATAACACATCATTAAAGTCTCACGTGGGCGTGTTTTTCACAGCTCGCCCGCCGTTCACACAGCAAAATCGCGCGCTGTTCACAATCCGTCACTCGGCAACACCTGAATTAGCAAATACTCGTTCTCCTGTCAGGCTGACGACCCGTAGTTCAGACAGCACCCACCGGCTGAGCGCACCGCGTGTGCTTTCCTTCTTCCTTGACCCGCTGACGACCGTCGCCATCGCTTGTGACGCCCGTCGCTATGCCCCCCGTCAGGCCCCTTCCGGGCTGGGGTCTGGATTTGGATCGTGCGCCTGGTGACTTGTTCGTAGAGCAACAACAGCACGGCCCAGCAAGCCACGGGCTTGGTAGCCGCATGCCTCGGCTTCTCTTCGGCGTAGTTCCAATTCAACTTCGGTACCTCACCTTCCTCCCCCTAGTCATCCTTTTCCTGGTGACAATGCACGTACAGGTGAACCCCCCCTTCCGTATCGGACCCATTCAGCAGCAGATGCGCCTACACTGCTCGCCTCTTGTTCGTTGCCGCTCATCCGCCCGCTCCCCTTTCCCCGGCTGCTTTGAAGGACTCGCGTTCACACTCTGCCCAGCTCTCGAGATCCGTCATTAAGCAAACGCTGAAGAATGCGAATGCAAGGGACGTTAACGTGGAAGCGCTTCGGGGAGGACTTCTTCCGTCAGCAGTTGGGAAGAGGGCGGCGGCGACGAGTGCCGGCGGTGCTGCTACTTATGTCGTCGACGACCACTCCGACGCGGGTGCTTCTGGAGTTGACGCTTCGGGCGATGAAGCCTTTATAGACGCCTCGATGGGGCGCACGCTACGGGTGATGACGTACAACGTGTGGAACTTTGACGACGGGGCAGGGTGGGAGGAGGAAAGGCTGCCGGCAATCGCGGAGGTTATCCGGCGGGCGCACCCCGCACTGGTTGGACTGCAGGAGCTACGGGTGAGAGGGGAGCAGCACCAAGGGCATCAGCTGCAGGCAGCACTTCAAGCACTGGGCCTCCAATACCATCTCAAATACGTCAAATCCATGCAGTATGTGAGTCTCCCACTTGATTGACTAGCACCACTACCACGCACGGCTGCCATGTATGAGTCCTTCCATGACTGCGCCTACCTCCCTATCTGTTGCTTATAATGCTATCATGCGTGTGTGGATGATGGAACGCCGACGGATCTCACTCATCATGTGCCTTGACTGCAAAGAACGATGCAGAGGAGGGCATTGGCGTTCTATCGCGTTTCCCTATTAACAAAATCCGGGTGCGTGCTGGCTCACCTTTTTGCCCGTCAGTTCGTTGTTGACGAACCCTTGTTCGATACGTCCTGCTCTGCCGGGTAAGATTATTGTGTCACTCACGACGTTCTGTTGTCAATGGATGTTCAGGTGAGGAAGCTGCCGATGGGGGGCGGCGATGATGACAACACCCGCATGTGCATGATGGTAGAGGTGACAGTTCCGCGATTCGGTGATGTTCAGGTGCGCGACACAAGACTTTTATGAATGTATCGTCCTTCTCTCTCTCTCTCTCTCTCTCTCTCTCTCTCTCTCTCTCTCTCTCTCTCTCTCTCTCTCTCTCTCTCTCTCTCTCTGTGTGTGTGTGTGTGTGTGTGTGTGTGTGTGTGTGTGTGTGTGTGTGTGTGTGACACTCGCTACTTTGGTGCACGCGCAATGCAGCTCTTCAATACACACCTCTCCTTCAACACCAACCAACAAGTATGGAATGCGGCTGAGGTGCTAAGATTTGCGGACGAGTTCCAGTTCGCTGGGTCCCAATTCCTTGTCGGTACGGTGCCCCTTCTGCAGAGCCACCACATTGTGCTTGGGATGTCTATAGTCATACGCTCCACGGTCGGGATCTTATATTTCGGATGCACCATTGCGACTGATGGATACTACAGGAGACATGAACACACCACCACGGGAAGTCGCGCCCATGGCGCTGTTCCAACACAATCAGACATGGCTGTCGCAGCACAGTCGCGCCGACTGGCCGCGTATCGAATGGCCTGAGTTTAAGGGAGCCCCTTTTGTGGATGCCTGGCTCCAACAGCATCCGGCTGACATCGATTCATTATGCGATGAGAGTAGCTGCACGTTTAGCACATTCGAGCTGAAGACACGGTGACTCCCTCTTTACGCCTATCTCAGGTGGATGGCTTGCATTGATGTGTGATGGTTTAGTGAAAACGCTGGTACTTATGTGTCTGAGCCTGTTGCCTGGCGGTATGGCCTGCAGATGTGATTACGTGCTGTACCGCGGGTCTGTCACTGGGATGAAGACGACGGTGGTTGGCAGAATACAGAATGAGGGCGACGCTGCAAAGCAGATTGCGCCGTCAGACCACATGGCGGTTGTGGCGACGGTGCATTTGGGGGCTGAAGCCAGCTAGTGCAACTGCGACTGAGATAAGGTGGCCCAAGACACAGAATAGTGAGTCTGGGTCCCCATAGTGTATGCACGGATCGCTGCCATTCGCATGCGTCGCAAAAATAAATTTAGCCCTTCCGTCAGTTAACTGTAATACACACTCTATACTTCCATCTTATACATGACAGCACAGATACTGTCACCATGAAAGGCGTCAGCAACTGATTGATTGTAGTCATCAGCAGTGGGAATGCTGAGCACATAGGGATCTAGCGCTCCTGGGCTCTTATTCATGGCGTGCACCGTCCCTCGCGGCGACCTTTGTTGGCGGTGCGCTGAACAAACTGCGGGAGGTAGTCTCTGCCAATGCAAGCTCCAGAGGATATCAGCTGGTAGGGTAATGCGCTTCCTAGCTTGGAGACATGAGGGGCAGTGAGAGCACCCTCAGCCTACTACCCCTCGCCATCAGCTTCCTCACTCCGCCCAGCGGCCTCGTTCAAGTCTCTATCCATCAGCAATATCTTTTCCTCCTTGGCTGTCTGAATATCTGTCAGCGTCTGAATGATGGCCGTCAGCGCGTCCTCCTGCGCCGGTCGCTGCTTGATCAATGCCTCCGCTACGCTCTTCATCACCCGCTCCAACCCCACCTCGTGCACCAAATACTCTTGCAGCTCGTGCTCCTTGTGGGACACCGTCACCGTCAGCTCCTCGTCCCGCTTCTCGTGCTTTTCGACCACGCGCTGCTGCCGCTCGAACAGAGCTTCGCTAGCGGCCACCGGATAATTGTGCGCGAGGTAGCTAACTAGAAAACGCGGCGGGTCTTCTGGTCTCGACTTGAACGTCTGTAGGGCCATATCGCGGAATAAGTTCACCACGGTGCTGTTCTTGGCGTACTCCTCTGTCTCCGCGAGTATCTCCGACGGTTGCTTCCACCCCGTGTCGGACAGCGAAGCCTGCTCCAGCGGCTTATCCATACTATATGTGCTAAGCCACCCACAAAATATCGAACATCCAGAGAATCTGCAGGAAGAGCGACAATGTCAGCGCATCAGTTGCGACGTTGGCGTTCCAGTCGCCCGTCACGAAAGTCACAGCGCCACGCGTCACTCCAGCCGTGTCGGGTGCGCAGCGCATGGCAGGCGCAGGCGCATGCCGTGCTTCTCAGCATATACCCGTTGTGTAGGTAGTTGTCCGAAAGGTACACAGTACATACAGGTATCGTACAAGTAGCAACTTCGCCCGCGCCGGCTAGAAAAGGGATGAGTGCGCCAATTATTATAAAATTCACGATTGTATTTAAAGGCCTCCACTGCTTTTTCTTGTAAGTTTTTTTTTTTAATTCAAGGAAATCTGCATACCCGGGATGGGTTATTTCCGGCAGGATCTTTGTTAACGTCGTTACTATTTTTGCCCATTAATGATGAATAGGGTTTAGGGTTTTAGGGTTTTAATGGTGAATAGAAACCATATTTCTTTATGATAAATAAGAGCTGGCCTGCCCTGGGCCCATTTTCCTTCATTTCAGGAAAAAACAGCAACAAGGAAGATGATTTTTTCTACGTCATACTTTATAATGAATAAGCCTCGGAGCTCACTTTGACTGAAGACCACCATGAGAAGTACACCCAATAGTGTATGGTCATATTGAAATTATAGAGGTTTAAATTACACTGGGGGCGAGAATAGTCGGGCGTTGCCACGACGTTACAAATTCTAACCGCTAGAGTACGCATGACACTGTGGGTAAAACACAAACATGCATTACCCCTATATGACGCGCCGACACACATAGGTCGTCCACCTTCTGCCTTTGCGCGAGCACAGCTCACGCAACGGCATCTAGACTCTAGCAGTCTAGTAAGGTGACTGATCTCTACTAGCACACGGTGTAGCTACTATCGAAAACATACTATCGACGTGCCGCGACTACGTCCCCAGACTATTCCTAGTCCCAAAACCGGGCGTCAACCAGTGGCGATTAATCTGCGACCTACGACCACTCAACAAGTATTGCGTGCGAAAACGACTCAAGATGGAGACCCTACTCGGGGTAAGGCACCTCACCCGCAAGGGGGACTATATGTTCAGCTTCGACCTACAAGACGGGTTCTACGCATTGGGCATCAACCCAGCGGACCGAAACTACTTAACCGTCAACGTCCGAGGCCAACTCTACAGGCTAGCAGGGCTACCTATGGGTTGGTCCCTATCCCCGTTTTACTTCTGCAAGATGACGCTAACCTTCGTAAATTTCCTGCGCAACCCGGACCCCGAAGCACCTGTCCCGCCGACGAACAACTGCTCGAAGACCTACCCCAGACGAACGCGGTGGCGCGGCGCCCGAATACTACCCTACGTCGACGATTTTCTACTCTTCGCGTCTACAGAGGCGGAAGCGCTTACCTTACGCCACCGCCTGGCAGAGCTGCTCGACCGGCTCGGTCTCCTCCGACACCCCACCAAGGGTTTCTGGACACCAGCGCAAGTCGGGCACCATCTGCGTATCGACATCAACACAACGTCAGGCTACTTCTACGCGCCGGAGCAAAAACTCAACAAGATTGCACAACAGGCCAGACACCTCATCGGCAGAGCTACACGGAACGCGCGCTGGTTACCCGTCAAAGACCTGCAGTCATTCGCAGGTCAGGCCCAATACCTTTTCTTTGCAATTCCGGCGGCCAGATTCTTCCTCCGCGAACTTCACTCCGTCGTCGGCGAGAAGTGGGGTGGCCTCGTCCGGCTCACCCCCCCAGCTACGCCGCGACCTACAGTGGTGGACAGAGGTGCCCAGTCAGTCCAACGGCAAGCCCATCCACAAACCCGTAGAGACAGCATATCTACACACGGACAGCTCCGGGTATGGTTGGGGCGCGGTCCTAAACGAGCAAGTCGAGGCTCGAGGATTCTGGAGCAAGGAAGACGAACAACAACACATTACCTGGAAGGAGCTGAAGGCCGTCCGTCACGCTGTCGAAAGTTTCCTACCACAATTGGCAGGCCGCAACGTCCTCATGCACGAGGACAACCAAGCAGTGTGTCACATTCTGACTGGCCTGACCTCACGGTCGCCAGTTATGATGGACGAACTCCGACGACTATGGTGCCTACTCGATACGAACAGCATCACGATCAGGGCCCGCTACATCACGTAAGCGGCCAACGTTTGGGCCGACATGCTCAGTCGACATCTAGACAGCGACGACTGGCGACTAGACCCGGTACTGTTCGCAGAACTCGATGCGAGGTTCGGAAAGCATTCGATCGACCGCTTCGCCTCGGCCCTCAACACCCTACTACCCCGTTACAACGCTGGCTGGAAGGACCCCACGTGCGAGGCTGTGGACGCCATCCACCTCTCAGACAACGATTGGCGCAAGGAGAACAATTGGTGCAACCCACCCTGGCCCCTCCTACCCAACCTCGTCCAAAAACTTCGACAAAGCGGAGCAGCAACTACCGTAGTCGCCCCGCGCTGGACAGGGAAGGTCTGGCACCAGGCGCTTACCGAGCTGGCTTCCGAGGAAATCATCATCGCGCCACGCCGAAACTTGTTCCAACCCGGACGGCGGGCGCTACGCGGTACAACAGGCAGTCCACACTGGCATGTGACAGTATTCCGCGTTCCCTTCCGGCGTGGCTCTATTTGAGGAGAGGGGCGGTCAGTGCTACGTTAGCACTATTTACGGGAGTACACAACGCGCCAAGAATCCCGCACCACCAGTCCGGCCGTACAGCACAGCCTAAGTATCGAGTTACCGTCACAGCCACCACCAACCCGTGGATCGAGACGATGAAACCGTACATGACCAAGATTCTCGATTCTGGCGCACTGGGCACGAAGGCCTTGGCTCTCCTCGCCGCAGCATGGGCCCCTAGCACGGCAGCAACGTACGGCAGTACTATCCGCCGCTACTTCGATTTCTGTACGGAACAACGACTCGCACCGTTAGCGGCCACACCGGCACACATGGCACGCTACGTCGCATGGCTAGGTCAACTAGGTACTATCAAGGCCTCGACTCTCCAGCCGTACCTATCAGCAGTCAACGGCTTCTTCAAGGACCACGGCCTCGAAGCAATTGCCATCGGAGATCTGGTAGTGAAAGTGAGAAAAGGCCTAGCGGCCTCTCAAGTCACGATTGACGACACGACGGTACGGGTTCACCTGCCCGCCTCTATCATCGTAAAAGCCCTACGCATGGCTCAAGCCCTACGACTCCAACTCACGGCGGCCACGTCGCGTGAATTGCTCCAAGCCAGCCCAGCACGCGAACAAGTACGTTTACTACGGGCATGCACTACGGTGGTAATACTCTACTTATTCTTCAGTAGAGGGGGCGCAGGGATAGGCTGCTTAACATAGGACCTCGTCGCCTCCGAGGCAGACGGACTACGCTTGTACCACCGTACAAGAAAGGGCCAACGCGAAGTGTCAGCATAGCGCAATTGAAATTGAAATTGTTTACAACATGTACCGTATGCGCCGGCTTTTCACCAAAAGCCGGATGCGTCGGCTGCTGTCTCTGGGCCCTCCCAACTATGCCATACAGGGAACTTACAAGTCAGGGCTAGACCGTTAACCACCTAAATCCAACCTCTCCAATGGGGTTCGGGGGTTTTACTCCCCCCCGGGGAGGTGTGCAAGAAGAGGCGAGGGCTGCGTGCAATTAGGGGCGTGCAGAGTGGCAATGTGCGGAGGCGCGGCGGGAGGTCGTGCGGGACTTGATGCGGTATATGAGTAGAAGGTGATGTAGCCATTGGACAGTATGCGTGTGGAGCTGTGCAAGGATGCGAGACGTGTCTAGGCGTGCTTTGGAGACGAGTTTATCAGGAGGGTCGGTGCGGGCGGTGAGTAGGGAGGTGAGACTCGTGATGGTGGAGGAGTGCGGTGTACCTGTGCGGCTCATGACGATGGGAAGGATGTCAACCACTGTGCCTGGCCAGTGGCTGCGGATGGCGTTTGCAAGGGGTGTGTATTTGGCACGTATGAGGCTGGCTGTGTGGGAGAGGTTATTGTCTGTGCAGTACTTCCATTCCCCTATCTTAATCTTTTTTATGGATGCGTAACGTCGGCCGCCGTTTGAGTGACCAACGAATCGAGGTTCGAGGATGCGGATGAAGTCAGGTTTGTGTGCGGGGGGTCGTAGCGCAGGGGGGAGAATCTGAGGTGGGAGGACGGCGGGACACGAGGTTAGGGAGTCGGGCGAGAGACATTCGTCAGTAGCAACTAGGCGGGTGGGCATATGGGTGGGGTGGGGTGGGTGACAGTCAAGTGGAGGGTGGGCAGGGGTGGGGGTAGCAAATGATTTTATGGGTTTGTTACCGAAGTCTGCAGTGATGGTTTCCCAGCGTCCTCCGTTGTGGCGTTCCAGTAGGGAGAGTAGGAGTTGTAGCGCGCTGTTGTGTCGGTCTTGTCTTAGGCCAGACATGGTGGGGCAGTTACCGGCCATGTGGCCGTTGCTAGTGAATTGACCACAGAGGGGGCAACGCAGGGTGGGGTTATGTGTAAGAAGGCGAGTGTTGTGAACTCCCCACATGAATTCTTGCTTGTGTGTGAACTGGATATTTGTGAGGGTGGAGTGTTTTTTGTGGAAGGAGAAGTCGGCCCCGTCCTTCGCGGCGCGGGCGAGGAGGGCACCGTGTTTGGTTGTTTGCGAGAGGGGTATGTGTGTGTGTTTGGTGCTGTAGGTGTGTGCGTCAGCTTTGAGGTTGGTGTATCTGTAGGGTAACGGGTCCCCTAGGGTTTGTGGGATGAGGGTGTATGGCCATGTCCAGTGGCCTATTGGGACGTCTGAACCTGTGGTGTATGTAGTGTCGGGTGGGTGACCATCCGCTACGTGGTTGGCGAGGGTGTCAGCGAGGTCGTTACCTAGGGAGTGGTTGTGTGCTTTGATTTTGCCGAGGTGTGTGCGGATGCCTGCGTCGCAGCAGGTTTTAAGGGTGTGTGTGATGGAGAGGAGGGTGTCGCGGTGGATGTTGTGTCTATAGGCTGAATGGCAGTTTAAGTATCCTTGTATGAGGCGGAGGGAGCACGCACTGTCGGTAAGGAGGTGGGTGCGGCCAAGTTGGAGGCCTATGTCTATGCCAGCTAGTTCAGCGCGATTAATTGTGTGCGAGGGAGGGGTAGAGGTCACCAGGATTTTGATTTTGGTGTCCGGGGCGGGGTGGGTAGCTGCTGCTCCGAGGGGGGTTGAGCCTCCTTTTTTCGAGCCGTCAGTGTAGACAAAATCCTGCCAATTCCAAGCGAGAGTGCCTCTGGTGGGGTGGTACGTTAGGAGCATGCGTTCTGGGAGGGGGTGCGTAATGGGGTGAGTTGGGTTTGGGGGGAGGTAGTATATGCCTGCTGAGTGGGGTGAGTAGGTGTTGAAGAGGTGGGGAGGAGGGGGTGTGATGGTGGGGATGGGGAGGTGTGTGTCGTAGATAGATTCAAGAGTGTTATGGAGTGCGGTCATGGCTGTGGGTGACGGTAGGGTGGAGAGTGCGAGGGGGTTGGCGATGAGGTATATGTCGACCACCCATGTTGTAAGTAATACCGTATACGTATTAGTTGCAGATAGCTACTATAAGCTACTTTAGATATGATTAGTACATGTCTAGATCGGACATACCGATAAACTGTTTGACTCGGTACATAGCTGTCGCTAGGCTACAGCTCTCTCACTTCTGTTGTCCCGACACCACGCCTGTATGTTGGTTGTCGCTGTAACTGTTCCGTTTGCGGGACTGTGACTGTAACTACGTTTGCGTACGTTATCTTCCACACTAACTGTGTTTGCATGGTTCAATAGGTTATGGGCCCCCGCCTCACGTCACTCACGCGCGACAACCTGGTTCGGCGAGCTGCGATCGACAGCTCTCCCGCGGAAGGCAAGTTTCTTTAGACTCCTAGTACTTTCAACCTATAGTCGGCGGTATCGCCAGTATAACCTGCGATTTTAAAACCCGCCACCACCCCTCTTAAGTCAGCCACCCGACGGAGATAGCCAGCCACCCACACCGACGCACTCGTCGTGTGTGGACAGGGTGCACACAGGTCCAAGCTGGAGAACGGGGGGGTGCACTGTCGGGTGAATACGCATCCACAAGTTGCACGCCAGCCGTAGCTTACCTTTTTTTTTTATATTATCTTAGCGACTCGGCCACCAGCGCAGCGCTCCACCTGTCCTGGCCTTGGCCTCGACTTGTGCCCCACACTGGGTGGAGGATACAGAAATGGTGCTATGAGACACCCCGGGGCTACAGGCCGAGGGGTCGGCGGGCATCAGGCCGTCTCTTTGCATACCGCTGTTAGGCACGAGTCCGGCTAGCGGTTTTTACCGCTGCCTGCTTTTCATCCAGCTTTTTTTTTTTCGCCCTCTGTCGAAATGGCGCAGAAAACCCCGCCTGTTTCACCTGTTGCTTCCCCTGACCCAGGCTCTCAGCAGAGCATTGTCGATCACCCCCGGACACTCTCGCACTGCTCGTTGCACAAGTGGCGCACTTAACAGCTCGTCTCGACTCGCAGTCGGCCGAGGGTGTAGTTGCTGCTGCGGGTGCTAATCCGCACCCCCTGTAGCTCAGCGCCGCCACGAAGCTCACATCGAACCCGACCGGGACAGCCACGACGGCCACACCCTCCACCTGCTTGAACACCCCCACCCTGTTTCGTACCCCCGGACGCAGAAACAGTCTTTGCTGCTGCTACCCCTGCAGCTCATGTTGGCGACCCCACAGTCGCACATCGCCGTCACGATGCGCCCCGCGAGCCCTCGCGTGCCGACGCGCACCACGACCCCTCGCGTCACGCCATCCGGGTTGATCACCTCCCACCACCTCCCCCCTTCCCCCCCGCAGGATATTCCCTTCAACACCCCGGCCCTCATATCCCGGAGGCGCCCTCTCACCTCGTCCCCCCCTACCGTGACCACCCGCACTCGTACGGCCCGCCGCGTCCCATGGCCGGCCGCTCTCCCTTTCCCGGTGGTCCACCTCCTTCCTTTCATGGCCGGCACTCTCCCCCAGTCCAACGTGGCGACCCCGCCACCCGTGGTCGTCGTCGCCCCACTATTGACCCGGTGGTCATCAACCGGGCGGCACACGAAGCCCCCGGCTTCGACAAGGACGCCCTCAACCGGTCCATGAAGATGTCGGTCCCCGTCATGTGCCCGACCACGGACTTTAAGCAATGGAAGAGGACCTTCCTTAATTTCCTCTCCATCAAGGCCGCATACCTCATTCCACAGATGGCCATCCGCGACTCCGGCGTCTGGCTCGACGAACAAGCGCAACACTACGCCTACACGCTGCTTCTCCATGCAGCCAACGCGAATAAGCGCGCTGACCAAGCGATGAAATGCGTTTCTCCAGCACGCCCTGACTGCGCCGCTGCCGCGTGGGACATCCTTTGTGAACGCCTCGATTGTCGGCCCTTTGCTCGCTCCTTGTCCCTCCTGGACAACCTGACGGTCAGACAGCGCCCTGGTCAGTCACTCAGTGACTATGTCCACTACATGCGCCAGACCTTTGACGACTACAACGACACATGCCAATTGGTTGATGGCTCCGTTGCCATCCACCCCCACCACCTCGGTCTCCTCATGCTGCGCGGTATCTCCAGTAGCGGCCCACACGGTCAGGCGAAGCAATGCGTCATCAACGCCTTTGACACGGACTACATCATGTCGGCTGATGAAGTGATGGCCAGCATTCTCCACCTTGCGCACAACATGGACGACGACCCTGCTCCGGACACACCCGCTCCATCCATATCACCCCCTCCCATCTCCGCGTTCGTCGCTGCGGGCCGCGGCTCGCACAGCGGTCGAGGCCCACCACACCGTAACCCTCGCGGCCATCGACCCAACAAGTGTGGCGTGTGTGGCAGCCTCAACCATCTCATGTCCGCCTGCACTGCCACGGATGACGCTATCCTTAAGTGGAATCTTGCCAAGCGTAGGCTGACAGTCCAGAAGTACGGCGCCGCCGACGGCACCCCCTCTGCTCACGCTGCGCTGCTAAGCGACGTCCCTTCCGATGACGCCCCCGCCGATGACACCGACTGCCCACCCACCCTCGAGGACTGCGCAGATGACTACGCTGACGATGAGGTGAGTGTCCCATTCAGCTCTGTGGCATTCTCCTCTTCCCTCGCCCCGGGTCGTGACCTCTCAAAGTTTTGGGTCGTTGATTCCGCCTGCTCGATTAACCTCACTGCGTTCCGAGATGACTTCGTGAAATTCACGCCCCCCTCCGCTCCCTCTCGCGTGGGCGGTGTCGGCGTTGACGTTAAGGGCAGTGGCTCAGTGCGGATTTCTGTCAGACTTGCCTATGGCCAGCTCATTCACCGCACTGTCTATGCACTCTACACCCCTGACCTATCATCTCGCTCCGCACAGCGTATCGGCAGACTACTTAGTGTCAGCTGGATGCAAACTCACAGCGGCTGTGAATTCATATTCCCCTCCAACTATGACACTGGTTTGCTTTTGGTACCCACAGGAATGGGTGTGCTAGAACCGTCCGGAAACGGTCTCTACCTCCTTCCCCCCCAGCCAAACCTGCCTTCAAGCCCATCCGCACCGGCAGCACTTGACCCCTCCCCTCAGGTTGCCCTTACTGCCCAGTGTGATCCCGTCCTATGGCACCGTCGATATGGCCACCTCAACATGCAAAGCCTTCAGGCCCAGCATACTCACGGTGTCCCGACTAGCCATGTGTTAACTAGCGTTGTAACCAAAGTTTCTTGCGACTCTTGCTTACTTCACAAAGCCACAGCTGCACCACGCAACACAGCCGCTTGCGCGAAGCCATCCCACCCCCTCCTCAACCTCTCCGCGGACCTATGGGGCCCGGTCAATGTCCCCTCCCCACATGGCCCCCGTTACTGCTTGCTCGTCATCGACCACCACACCAACTACATGTGGGTGCGGTTCCTTAAGTCTAAAGACGACGCATGTTCGGAATTGGAAACCATCCTCTTGGACATCAAACACATGCATGCCCGCCATTACTCCCAGACGGGCGCGTTCGCACCGGTCCTCAAGTTTGACTCAAACTCTGTATTTGAAGCTGCTGTCACTCGCCGAATGTGCGCACACCTCGGCGTCGGGGTGCAGTTCTCTGCCCCATACGCCCACCACATGCTCGGCAAGGCCGAACGTCCCTGGCGCACTATCCGGGACAATGCATCGGCGATGCTCCACAACATGGCCGTTCCCAACTCCATGTGGTCGTGCGCTGTCAGCACTGTTGTGTACCTTCGCAACCGCACGTACAGTCGCTCGGTCGGACCTACAGGGGGCGTCCCCCTCACACTCCTTACGTCGTCGGTGCCCAACGCCTCCAAGTTCCGCGTCTTCGGCTGCGCCGTTTTCGCCAAGGTCCCCGACAAACAACGTCGGAAACTCAGTGAAAAAGCATTTCGCGGCGTCATGGTGGGCTATCCCCCTGACGCACCCGGGTATCGTGTCTACAATCCGGAAACGCGTCGTATCACCACCTCCGTACATGTTGTTTTTCAGGAAGACACCCCAGGCTTCGACACTCAACCCTCCGTCGACTCAACCATCACCGACTCTTCGGACGACGTACCCGCAGACTCACCCATGTCCCACCCCATTGACCTCACAGTTCCCACACCCCTACCCCCCCCCGGCAGCCTCTCGCCATACTCGGCTCCGCTCCCACCCCGTTCGCTACGGCGATATGGTTGCCCACTTGTCCGACTACCCCCCAACCCTCGTAACGGCGTGTTGTGATCCTGAACAAGGCCAAGCTCAAGAGGACATCTTTGAGCATCCTCACGTCCCCGACCTTGTCACTGGTCCCCCACACACACCTGCCGGCACGTCCCCTATTGCCATCGCCCTCCTCTCCGCCCGAGAGTGTGTGGAACCAAAATCCTACCGGGCTGCACTGGACAGCGCCCAAGCCCCCCAATGGCAAGCCGCTATGCAACAGGAGTATTCCTCCCTCATCAACAACGACACGTGGGACCTTGTGGACCTCCCCCCCGGCCGCTTGGTCGTTAACAACATGTGGATCTTCAAAGACAAATCGGATACAGCCGGCGACGTCTCCCGCTTCAAAGCGCGGTTCGTCGCCAAGGGGTGCAGTCAACGCGCTGGACTGGACTACACGGAGACCTTCTCCCCGGTCATCCGCATGGCCAGCCTGCGTCTCTTCCTAACCATCGCAGCCGCCCGCGACCTTGAACTCTGCGAGCTTGACATCGACACAGCGTTTCTCTACGCCCCCATCCGGGAGGATGTGTACATCCGCCAGCCCTTCGGCTTCACCGATGCAACGTCCAAGGTTTGCCACCTCAAGCGTTGCCTCTACGGCCTTAAGCAGTCCCCCCGCGAGTTCAACATGCTACTTCGTGCGTGGCTCGTCGACCATGGATGGCAACAATGCGTCTCCGACCCGTGCATCTACATCTTTCGCACCGGCCACGTCTTCGCCATGATCGCCATGTACGTCGATGACATTCCCGCGGCATGCAATGACGCCACCTGGCTCGCATCGTTCAAAGCCCAACTCGGAGCACGGTTCAAGATCAAGGACCTAGGCGATCTCTCCCAACTCCTCGGCATGCACATTACCCGCGATCGCTCCACGCGCACAATCTCGCTGGACCAGTCCAAGTACCTGCGCGACATCCTCGCCAAGTACGGCATGTCCGACTCTAAGCCGTCGTCCCTTCCGATGGACCCGGGCTTCCTCGCCGGCCTTGCACACTTGCACTCGCCCTCTCTCACTGGAGTGGCCAAGGACGTCTACCCTAGCCTCCTGGGCAGCCTCCAGTACGCCGCCGTTTGTACACGCCCCGATGTCTCCACGGCGTTGAGCATCCTCGGCTCTGCCCAAGCCTCGCCCACCGAGGCACACTTGCAGGCTCTGAAAAAGGTCCTCCGCTACCTCCATGGCACCATCGACATGCGCCTGACGTTGGGGGGGGGGCATGGACCACAGCCTCCAACTCACAGGCTTTGCCGACGCTGATTGGGCCAACGACAGCAGCACCCGCAAGTCTCGCTCCGGCTATCTCTTCACCCTCGGACGCGGACCAGTCAGTTACAAGTCCAAACAACAGACTTGTGTGGCTCAATCCACGTGTGAAGCCGAGTACTACTCTGCGGCCGACGCCACCAAGGAGGGACTCCACCTCCGACAACTCCTCGGGGAAATCTTTAACTCCCCCATCACCGAAATCACTACCATCTGGGAGGACAACCAAAGCGCCATTGCATACTCCCAGAATGCCTTGGTCAGCGAGAAGACTAAGCACATCGGTCTGAAGTGGCACTTCCTCAAAGACCACGTGGAACAAGGAACCATCAAGTTGAGGTACCTCCCCACTGACCAGATGGTGGCTGACATGCTCACAAAACCCCTCCCGGGACCTGCACTAGCAAGACACCGAAGTGCGATCCTTGGAGGACAAGACCCAATGCAACGCTTCATCCCGTAGCTACCTTCAGGGGGAGTGTTGTAAGTAATACCGTATACGTATTAGTTGCAGATAGCTACTGTAAGCTACTCTAGATATGATTAGTACATGTCTAGATCGGACATACCGATAAACTGTTTGACTCGGTACATAGCTGTCGCTAGGCTACAGCTCTCTCACTTCTGTTGTCCCGACACCACGCCTGTAGGTTGGTTGTCGCTGTAACTGTTCCGTTTGCGGGACTGTGACTGTAACTACGTTTGCGTACGTTATCTTCCACACTAACTGTGTTTGCATGGTTCAATAATCCAGCGTGTGCCGAATGGGGTAGGGGTGGGGTTGCCAATGTGTTGGTCTGGGGGTAGGAAGGTGTTCGCGTCATTGGGGAGGGTGTAGAGGTGGTGGGTGTATGGGGAGTTGATGTATTTGGAGTGGCGGTAGGGTGTGTGTTCCCATCGGGGGAGGATGAGGATGGTTGCGCTGGGTGTGTGTGGGGCTGTGAGGTGTGCGCTGGTGATTGCGTGTTCCATGGCACGTCTCATGCATTCGTGGTCGTATTCGGGGTTGGCGATGTTGGTGCCTTGCCATGTGTGTGGGGCATTGCTGCCGCTAGATGAGAAGGCTATATCTTCGGGGTAGAGGGAGTGGTAGGTGTGGGAGTGAAGGGATTTATTGAGGGGGTCGGAGTAGAGTTGTGTCTGTATGTGGAATGTGTGACGGAGAGCTGTGAGTAGGTCTTCTCTAGTGGCCCATCTATTACGGGTGGTGGTGGCCGGTGTGGGTGAGTGGATTTCTGATCGAGAGCCTAGGCGGGTGAGGAGGTGGTAGACCTCCTCTTCGAACGTATGATGCGAGAGGTCGGGGCGGAAGAGTTGGTAGAGATGACGGACGCGAGGGACGTTAAGGGTGGTGACCGCGCGGCCGTCGGGAGTGCATAGTATGGTGGTGTCGTGGAGGGATGGGTGCGCGTGGATGGCGAATTTACCGGTGGGGAGCATGTCGAGGTCGGGGTTAATGGGGTCGTGGTTGAATGTGATTAGGGGGTGCGGCCACGGAGGGGGTCCGGGTTCTGGTAGGATGGGTGTGGTGGAGGGTACAAAACCGGAATTAAATGCGGTGAGGGCGGTGGGGCCGGAGGGGGTCTCACTGATGGTGTCGTGGAGTTGTAGGCATGGGGCCCACTGGACTTCGTGGAGGTGGGTGAGGTCGTGGTGTTGGCCGCGGGCACACCAGTCGCACTGCCATGTGGCGGGTCCTTGAGCTGGGCGGCATTGGGAGTGTATGGCAAAGTGCGGGCATGTGCAGCCGGTGGAGGAGGGTTCTGTGTGCAGTGGGTCGTGACAAATGGAGCAGGCGGTGGGGGAGGGGGTGGGGAGGCATACCGATGTGGGAGTGGAGGAGATGAGGCGGAAGCCGTCGTCGAGTTGTAACTGAATGTCCCATTCCGTGAGGTGTTCCGGGGCCCATTCAACCATGTACTGCGTTTGGCCGTATTCTGTGTCCTTGCGTTTGGAAATGATGCGTGTTACGTCGCAAGGGGGGTAGTGGTGGTCTGAGGGGGTGAGGTATTCTGTGTCTAAGTGTGTGGTGGGTGCGGTGGGGGTGAGGTGAGTGGTGCGGAAGGTGTAGATGCCGGATGAGAGGGTGGGGGGTGTGCGGGGGAGGTGAGGGGAGAGGAGGGGAATCCATGAGGGGTGTATAGTGGTGGGGGGGGATGCTTGGTTGGTAGTGAGGCTTGTGATGGGGAGGCGGTTGTGGATAGTATTGAGGGGTTCGGTGAGGATTGCGGCGAGGAGGCGGATGGGAACTGAGAGTGGGGTGGTGGACCCCGTGAGTGTGGTGATGGATTTGCATGATTTGAGGATGAAGGAGGATGAGGTGGCTCTACGGAGGACATGTGGCCATGTGGTGATGTTATTTTTCCAGAGGGGGGTGAGGCGGGGGAGGAGGGAGGCGTGTGTTTTGCGGGGAGAGAAGTCACAGTAGGCTTGCTTATATGTGTGAGGGTCGGTGATGTGTGTGGCTTTGTCCCGGAGTGAGGCGAGGAGGGCGTTGTCTTGAGCGGTGAAGTGGGCGTGGATTGTGGAGGCGATAGGGTTGGTGAGGGAGAGTGGAGGGATGGTGTGGAATAGGGTGCCCGCGTCGCGTTGAGCTCTGACTAGGCATTTGAGTGTGGGTGGGGTGTAACAAGTAGACATGATGGCTTCCGAGGGCCAGTGGGAGTACGTGGTGGATAAGGTGCGGATGTGAGCGCGGGCCGTGTGGCCTCTATAGCCTGAGTTGTTCATGATTTTATGTAGGTGGCAAACTGTGAGTTGTGCGGCGTGGGCTTTGAGGGAGGGGAGGCCGTATCCTAGGTCTGAGGTAGGGCGGTGGAGGGCGGTGCGGGGAAGGTTACGTACCGAGGAGACGGCGGAGCGGAGGGCGCGGCAGATTTGGCCTTCGAGAGTGTCGAGTTGGGAGTCGGTGAAGAGGCCTAGCTGGAGGGTGAAATGCTTCCCGATGAGGAGTCCACGGATGACCCTGATTCTGCGGGATTGTGTTAGTGGGGAGGTGGAAAGGGCGGTGGTGAGGGATGCTGTGGTACGTTTGAGTTCGTGCCAGTGTTTGGTGAAATTGAGGGAGGTGTTCAGTTCTACCCCTAGGACTCGGTATGTGTCTTTGGGGCCGATGGAGGGAATGGGGGCCGGGGTGGAGTTGAGGGTGATGAACTGGGTTTGCAGGCGGGATGCGAGGAGGGTAGTGTTGGCGCGGGTGAGGGCGTTGCCTGAGCGCCATAGGGCGCCGGTGATACAGCATTTGCGGATGTTGACGGTCATGCCCGTGTAGGCGCTGAAGAGGGAGAGTTTCCTCAGCTGGATGGTCATGTTGGGGGACGAGCCCGTGGCGAAGCTGAGGTCGTCGGCGAAGCCGTGTCCTGGGTATGTGGCTGTGGGTTCTGTGGGGTCGACGTTAGTGGCGGGGGGGGCCGGGCGGTAGCCTCGGCTTCCCACCGTGAGCCAGCGAAGGAAGGGTTCAAGGAAGAGGGTGAAGAGGAAGGGGGAGAGGGTGTCGCCCTGGAGGGTCCCGCGATTAATATCGATAGAAGGGGTGGGGCCATGTGGAGTATTATAGTCTGTGGTGGAGACCCCGTAGAGGTGTTCGCATGTGTCGACGAAGGTGGGGGGCATACCGAGTTGACGCATGTGTTTGAACATGATGCGGTGGTCCGCGGCGTTGAAGGCGCCTTTGAAGTCCGCGTACATGACGTAGATGTCTTTGTTGTGGAGTTTTGCGTCCTCCATCGTCATAATGAGGGAGGAGAGGGCGTCGTGGATGCTGCGGTGTTGTCGGAATCCGTCTTGTTGGTCGCTGAGAATGCCGTGGGTTTCGGCGTATTTCGAGCCTGCATCTTTGATTAGTGCTGTCCATAGTTTAAGGAGGTTGTTCATGAGGGCGATAGGGCGGTAGTTGTCGAGGAGGGAGGGGTCGCCTTTTTTATGTAGGAGGCATGTTGTGCTGTGGCACCAATCAGGAGGGGTGTAGGATTTGTGGGCGAGAAGGGAGAGGAGGGAGAAGAAAGCGGAGCGGGTCGCCGGCGGTAGGAATTTGATTATTTCATTGGGGATACCGTCTGGGCCGGGGGCTTTGCCGGTGCCTAGGGAGTTGAGGGTTTTATCGAAAGTGTCGCGGGTAATCATTTCGGCAAGGGTGAGAGAGGGGTCGCCGCGGGGTTCGATGGTGAAGTTATCGGGGTTGTCCGGGAGTTCCCATGGGGGGGTGGGTAGGACGTGTGGGGTGGCGCGGCCGAGTTCGGAGGTGAAGTGAGAGTGTACAGCATCAATGATGGCGGAGGGAGAGGATGCGGTAGTTTTATCGGGTCTAGTGATGCGGTGGAGGGTGGAGGCGGCGCCGGCGGGGGGTAGGAGGCCGCTTTTAATTTTCAATCTGCGGTAGGAGAGTTTGGGACAGGCGTCGTAGGCCGCATTGGCTCGGGTTTTTATTTTCTTTATCTTATCCGTGGTGGTGGCGTGAAGGAGCTGGCGTATACGTGCCTGGCATTGTTGTTTGATGGTGTCAGGGGACAGGTAGTCAGGTGTGCTTAAGAGTTTCTGGGCGAAGGGGAGGGGGCCGTTGTTTCTGCTGCATTTACGGAATTTTAGTATTTGAGTGCGAGTTTTATTTGTGAGCCAAATAGGGTCAGTAGAAGCTTGGGGTGGGCGGGGTTTTTTGGCGGGGAGGAGGGGCCAAACTGTGGCTGCGTGGTCCATGTGTTGGGAGAGGAGTGTAGTGAATTGTGAGACAAGGGTGTCGAGGGTGTCGGGGGAGGCCGAGGTGTGCGACGTGTTAAGAATTTCTGCGTGGAGGGTAGCCGTTTGGTTGATGAGGTCGGGGGTGCTGGATTGGTACGCTTTTATTTGGTCGGGTGTGAGGGGGAGTCGGAAGTGTAGTTTGCGCGTCGTGTGATGAGTGTGGGGGTGGGTATGGGGAGGGGGGGGGGTGCCATGAGGGTGAAAGGGGCGGGAATGACGAGGTGGATTGCAGAGTGGTCGGTAAAGTGGGAGGGGGAAGATAACATCGAGCAAGAGGAGGGTGGGAGGGTGATAGGTGAAGGGGCTGTGGTGAGCTAGTGGTCAAGGCAGCCCTTGCTGCGGGGGAAGGTAGGGACGGGGTCGTGGAGGGGGTGGAGGTGGGATTTGAGTAGGGAGGTGAGGGCAGGGTGTCATGTACCTGTGGTGGTGGTCGATTGGAAGTCCCCTCCCCAGAGGGTGCGGTGGTGCGGGTGGTCGTCCGCTAGGCGGAGGCCCCAAGCAGCGACTTCTGCGTAGAGGCGGGTTAGTTGGGGTGTGGAGAGCTGGGGCATGTAAGTACCTATAAGGAGGTAAGGGGTGCCTGAGTGGGGAACGATTTTTATTCCGGCGATATGGGGGATGAGGTGGGGGGGCGGGGTTAGGACAGTGGAAGATTGGAATGAGGCTCTGCGGACCGCGAAGAGAACGCCTGCGTTGGGTAGGGACATAGGTGAGTAGCAAGGTCGGGAGCTTTTGAGCTGGTATTGGGGGAGGGCTATGCGCCAGCGGGATTTGTGGGTGTCGTGGTTGGTTTCGGTGAGGATAAGGATGTCCGGACGGTGTGAGGTGGAGAGGTGTTCAACATCCATAATGGATGTGTGGAGGCCGCGGGTGTTGAGGGTGATGAGGTGTAGGGGTTGGGTCGTGTGGTGTGGGAGGATGGGGGAGGGGGAGGGGGGGTTGGTGCTGGGGGGGGTCGTTCGGGGGGGGGCGTTCGACGTGTGGCGGTCGGAGGGGATGGGGTAGGAGAGGAGGGGAGGGGGAATAGGGGAGGGGGAGGGAGTGGTGGGGGGGGTGGTGTGGGGGGGTGGAGGGCGTCGAGAAGGTGGAGGCGTCCCTGTGGGAGGGGGGTGGAGCGGAAGGTGTGGTTCCATAGGAGAGTGTGGAGGGTGTAAACCGTGTTTCGGGGGTCGAAGGGGGGGGGATTGTATGCATGGTCAGGGGGAGCAGTGGCGATGAAGTAGGTGTGTAGGAGGACGTGGGTACCGCACGACCATGCTCTGTCTGAGTCGGTTTGACGAGGAGGGTTAAGCACTTGGAGGGTGCCGATGGGAGGAGGGGGGGAGGAGTTCCATGCGGAGAGGAGAGCGAGGGAGCGGGTGAGGAGTTCAGGCGGGGGAGAGTGGTGAAGAGAGTCTACCCATGTTGATGTGGTGTGTGTGATGTGTAGGAGGCCGAAGTGAGAGTGTTGCCAGGTGAGGACCAGGAGAGAGTGGTTAGGCGTTCCGGGCCGGGGGGGGGTGCCTCTGTTGGCCAGGTTCGTCCATTGGCTCGGGTATTGGGAGTTATGGTGGTGATTATCGACTTCGGTGTTAGTGATGACGGTGTACGTGGCGGAGGGGGGTGGAGTGAAGTTTGGTTATAGTGGTAGCTAGGCAGTATAGGTTGGAGAGGTCCTGGTAGTGCCCCCATTGGAAGGAGAGGACATCAGAGATATCGAGGCTGCCGATGGGGGTGGGGAGGCCGAGTTCAAGGTTGAGGTCGAATAAGTAGTTATGCATGGTAATGCTGCATGTGCGGGAGTTAAAGTGGGGCGGAAGATCGGGACGAGTCACGGTGTTTACAGTGTGTCTGCGTATGTCGGGTTGGGGGGTGAGAAGGGAGGTATGGGGTCTAACCTCGGGTTCGTCCTTAGGGGGACTAATGGTGGCAGTCGGCCGTGTCGGCCGGGGGTGACATGTGGGGGTTGCTGGGAATGGGGGAGGTGGTGTTGGCCTGTGGGGGGGCATTGGTTCCCTCGAGGTCTTCCTCCAGCAGGTCGTAAGAGTCGCCGAAGTCGAGTTCTTCTTCTCCATGGGAGTAGGGTGGGAGGGGAAGGTGGGTGGGGTCAGCGGGGGGGGAGGGGGGTTTCCGAGTCCGGGGGGGGTTTGGGGTTGGGGGGTGTGAGGGGTGGTAGTGTCTGCGCGGCGGGGTGTGAGGGAGGGGCTCGGGGGGGCACGGGGTGGGGGAGATGGGGAGGTCTGTTTGCGGGAGGGGCGGGAGGGCTTTGTGATGCCCGCAGGGGGCGCGGGTTTTGAGTGAGGGGGTCCGTGGGGGGGCGAGGGGTGGGGGGGAGAGTCTGCATTAGCGGGTGGAGCGGGGGGGGGGGGGGGTGGTGGGGGTTGAGATAGAGGGGGAGTGGTGGTAGGTGTGGGGATTGGGGGAACGGGGAAGAGGGAGGTAAGTTGCGTTTGGGGGGTGGGTGGTAGGCGGAGAGGATGAGGAGTCCATGGGTTCGGAGGAGTCTTCTGTGAGGGTAGGGAGGGGGGGGAGGGGTAGTAGTGGGTGGGGAGGCTGTGGGGGGAGCCGGGGGGGTTGGGGGAGGGGTGGACGTGGTAGGAGGAGGTGGGTCGAGAGATGGTGGTGGGTTGAGAGGCCATGGGGAGGGGGGAAGGGAGGGTTGGGTTGGTGGAAGAGATTTGGATGTCAGGAAGGGAGGAGAGGTCGAGGGGAAGGTCGTCGTCTTCCTGCATGTGGAAGTCAGAGGGTTCCATGTGCCACTGGCTGGTGACTTGGGTGTCTGTGAGGTGGCGGGACCAGTGGAGAAGGAGGGCTGGGGGGTTGCGATGGAGGGATGTGTCTTTTTGCTGATTGTGAGAGGGGGCGGAGAGGGGGTGGTTGTGAAGGCATGGGTCCGTGAGCCGGGACCTTACCAAAGGTGGAGTAGTGGTGGGGGGTGATGTATGAGGGTGCAAGTGGTGTTGAATGCGTGTGCCTCTGTGGGTGTATGTGTGTGTGAAGGGGAATGGTGACGGTGCCGTTGGTGGAGATGAGGATGCAATACATGATTCGG